>APFE031601298.1:69105-126608 GCA_000404065.3 Pinus taeda | reverse complement strand
TAAACAGGCTCCAAGGGCTTGGTACTACCGTTTGGACAAATATCTTCATCAACAAGGTTTTTCAAAAGGATCAGCAGATAACAATCTTTATATAAAAATTGAAAATGACAAACTGCTAATACTTGTTGTCTATGTAGATGATATTATCTTTGGCAGCAATGAAGAAGCTATGAGTCAAAGCTTTGCCTTGGTGATGCAGAAATAATTCGAAATGTCTTTGCTTGGAGAACTAACATACTTTCTTGGATTGCAAATCCAACAAAATGAAGGCGGTATTGGGTCTATGGTATTGGTTTATTATGGTTTTGGACCGTGGTATTGTGGAAGGCCTAAGACTATAAAAGAGGAAGGAGATCATGTGGCAAAAGATCATCTTAATTATTATTGAATATCTGATAAAGTGCTAGATATGGAATACTGGTAATTGGGTTATGGTGCAGATCTGGATCTGAATGAAGGAGGAACCTTAGCGCAAAGAGAAGGATAAGTTTTATTGATGGGTCATAATCTTTAAGCTTGAATGATAGTATCTTTGTATGATTTTGATTTGTTATATGTGACGCTTGCTTGATCTATAAAACTGATAATCTGGGTTAATTAGTGTTTGAATATCTGAAAGAGCGAATTATCCTTTATAGATCTGTACGCAGGTTTAGTGAAGAAAAGGCGCGTATACACGCTGGTTCAGTGAATTAAAACAGCGTATACGCAGGTTGTTCCAAACACAGAAGCGTATGCACGCATGTTGCAGGTTATTGAAATAGCGTATATCTTTTGCATTGTGATCTAGCTGTTTCTGTTTATTGCTGCTGTGTTCTGGGTTCACATTTTGGTGTGTGGTTTCTGTTACTATGTTTTGGATACAACTGTCAGAGAAGTATCTACTTGATTCAAATCTAATTGGTGAAAAGGAGATTGGTTGATGCAGAAATTCTTGATGATTGATTGATGTTCATGGATCCAGTCTGAAAATTTATGAAACGTGGTCCCTGGAAGAAAGAGAAGGTTGTAGCCTTCTGTAGTCCAGCACCTACGTACTAGTATCTTGGCTAGTGCAAGAGCTAAGGGGGTGTAGCTCCCTTCCAGGAGAAGCTGGAGAATGAGAGAGAGTTGAGGCTCTCTGCAAGTTGCAGTCTGTGTACTGGTAAAGGACTACACCAGTACATTGTAAAAGAAGTCTCTAATTAAAGAAAGATAGAGATGAATTGCAGCAGGTGGTTTTCACCCACATTGGGTTTCCACCTTATATCTTGTGTTCTTATGTGTGATTGTCTTTTTGCTCAGTTTTACTGTCTCTGGTTACCAGTTATTTGATTCTACATCACAGATTAACAATCATCATCAGAACGATAAAGTAAATTAAAAGTTTGCTTTGTATACGCGGGTTTCCTTCTGCATAATTGCGTATATACGCGGGTTTAACTAACTGAAGTAGCGTATACAATTTGTTTTTGAAAAAGGAATATTTGACTAAATAATACTGATTCACGCCCCCTCTCAGTATTATTTCCAGCACAGGAATCATGAAGAACTTGAGAAATCCACATTCTCATAGGGCATCAACACAATCTTGATCCTGCATACCTTGATGGTCTTCAGCTTCATGACCCCTTTCTTTCCATTCAATGACCATTTTGGACTAGTTATCCTATAAAAAAATCAATAAACCAACATTTCATGTGCATCCATGGAGAGAAAATCCAAGATAAACTATTTTACATGGAGGATTTCACTTTAAAATTTTTACCTTGGTGTCAGAGCATCTGTGTATGAATTTTCTCGTGCTGCCAGCACTAGGGGCTAATTGACCACAGGGTAAGAAGCATGAGTTCGATGGGTGAAACCCACACTGATCACCCACGATATGAATTTTTTGCAAGTCCTCCTTGTATCCTATCCTATGGATGAAAATGCATGAAATGGATACCAAAATGAAGGGAAAGGACAGATCTCTTACCTGCAACCAAAGGCTTGGAAAATGGTGTCCTACATTGATCGTGCTCCTTGCCTGAAAATCAAGGTAAAATGAGGTAAAAATGCTCTCACAATTGCAAATTGGTAAAATGGTAAAAATAACTTACTTTTTGCCTTATTTATAAGTTTTAAATAATATTTTTATCAAATTAGGGCATATTTCACTCATTTTTAATATTTTACCTCGAAAGTAGTAATATGTGTTTCCTTGTGTAGTGACAGGTCATATATTCTTGGTGACAATGATTTATCTTGACTGATTCAACGAGTTATATTTTATCACTTTTTCGGACTCATCAAAAATAAATGAAAAAGTGACCCCGTGGAGTCATCTTTAAGCTCTTTTCTGACTCTTGAAAGATGAAACGATTGTTGAGTATTTGTCGTTTCGAACTCGTTAAAGTGAATAAAATGAGGTCTACTCAGTATAAGTTTAACCCTTTTCTAGACTGAGAGAGACTATTTTACGAAAAAGGAATACCTTAGTCAAACATGGCTAAGAGGTCCTCTTGGATATTGTTTTCTACCTTTTTGGGTTCAAGAGATGATTTACGAAAAGGGACCTTTGGAGTTTTTTTTTGCCTCTTTTTCAAACTCTCTAAACATGAAAAAGATGTCGAGTTTCACCTTTGTCGAACTTGTAAAACATACAAGACGTATGGATTGTCACCATGACGAGACCAATTTTCTCCTTCCTAGGGCTTGTAAAACTTACTAGGATGGATTCATCCAAAGGATGAACTTATGTGGAAAGCATATGCTATCCCCTTCAAGCTTGCGATAAAAAATATATGGGGTACTTGCGAGAAATGGTGGGGTAAAAAGTGAAAGCGATCATCTCTTGTATTTTGTAAAGGCAACATGTTGCTCTTGAACATGACACTCATATGTTGCTTGTGTCGGGTTTGGGACATCCTCACTCAGTCACTTGCCTTCCTGGGTTTGGGGAATCCATTTCTCCTCTCATATAATTATACCACTTCATCATCATGACCTCTAATAATATGTTGATTCAAATGTTGTGGAATTCCAGAGTCATGTCGTCGATGTTCAAGAGAAGTCCTATCTACGGTTATTTACTGCTTATACATTGTCTGACTTTCTGCCACAGTCCTAGATCACACTTATTTACTCTAAAACATCCTTTTGTTTCGTGTCGATGATGTGGAGTTCATTATGGTCCTCTTTCAACGGATCACTTCCTGTGGACTTTAGCTCATTATCCAGGAAGATGATCTAGAAACTCCCTTCCAGTACCTTAGAGATCACATGCCTCAATGGAAAATTCTCTTCATTTAACGATAGGTTTACATCATTGACCTTTGATCGAATGATTCCATGGGTCTTCGAATTTAGCTTCATTATTCACAGTCATGGATTGTGATGATTGTACCTTGAGAGCATTGTCATTATTGGTTGTTTCTCTTGTACCTATTAATGGTTTACATAATTGACCAGTGATCAAGTGGTTTTCTATCATGTTCAACTTCGACACATCCATTCACATATTAGAATTCATACATTGATCGGGTCGAGATGGAGTGCAAGACCTTGGATTTTGTTTGATAAAGTCCAAGTTGCATGGAGTTATGAGTTATTCATGATTTTACACGTGTTTTCTCTAGACGGATGGATGTGACCGTACCGTTGGTCCATATCCATGATCCTTTTTGTTCGAATGGCTATGACCATATCGTAGGTTCATATTCATGATCCTTTTTGTTCGGATGGATGTGACCATACCAAGGATCTTTGAAAATGATCCCTCTTATTCGGATGGCTACATCCATACCACGGATTCATGTATTATTAGATGACTATTCATGTAACATTAGGCATGATCATCATAGATGTCAAATATGTATATGTATATGCTTGATTTGCAGGTCTCCTTATGGTGTTGTTGTCGTCCTTGCACTGACTTGTAAAGCATCTCAGCCATCACTCCCAATTTTTCCTTCATGCTTTAGGAGGCATATTTTACCCTGTATTGTTTCATATCTCCTATTCACTTCCTGTTCCATATTGCAAAGTGCGAAAACATTGACTACTATGCAGCATATCCATCATGATATACAAAACAAAACCTCCCTGAAGAATCAAAGGAAAAATTCCCTGAATCCATTCTGAAGAAGGTCGACTAAAAACCAAAATTTTAGCATTAGCGCATTTTTATCCACTTCTTTCCCATGTTGATGGTAGGTTTCTCATTTATACATTCACGCTTCTAGCATGGGTTTTCATAGGAAAACCTACTTTGAACATCTTCTGGTAGGTTTTCCCAAACTAGAGGAGAAGCTTTATGTACTAGAACATTCAGGAACAACGAGATGGATATTGGTTGTTGTTGATATGGTCTAACTCTCCCATTTGGACCTATTGATCTTATCATCATGGGCTTTCCCCTTGATATGTTGACCTTCTTCCCTCTTTTGTGGATCCTTAACTCCCTCTCCCTTCTTATAAATTCACTCCCTTCCATCCCCAAATGGTTGGTCATTGATTGTTGCATCCCTATGCTGAGATTATACTTACATGCTACCCATTCTAGCTTGGAGAAGGAGTGCTTGAAGAGTTTTTTTTGGACTTGGAAATCCACCAAAAGGAGGTTTCCAACATCAAGGCATAGGTTATATGCTTCCCTTTTTATCTTATTGGTATATACATCTGATGTTCACTTTCCATAATTGTGTAAATGCTTATGCTTTTAGCTTAATATTTCTTGATATATTAAGTAGTTTATGTTTGATGTATGCCCTATATGCTCTTTTATCTTGCATAGTTCTTTGATATTCCTTTTAGGTACCTAGATGTGAAGAACAAGTAAGGATAGAGGCCTGGAGCGAAATATCCAAAGTCATCTTCAAAGGATTGAGCGATTAGCATTGAATGAGGTAGGTTTCTTCTTCTCTCTACATATGTCAAACATAAAATAGGAAAGTGTATGTTAGTTTGTTTAGTTTGTTGCTATACTCACGCATTGGGCTAGATCACCTATGTCTGCAGAGGGTATTTGCCTTCACAACAAGAAATTACCAAATTGGCAATGATTATGGTTTGATTTGGTACAAGAAGAAATCAGACGAAATACCATAGATGGAAGTTCATCCAAGGGAGAGGATGAAGAAAATTCTGCATTGGTTGGAAAGGGAAACAAGGGAAAAGGGAATAAATCTCAAACCAAACTAGAATCCAACCAAGGGGGCAAGAAGAAAGACTTCTATAAAATACAATGCTCCAATTGTCATTAATTTGGGCAATATGCTACAAAGTGTCCACACAAAAACTCTACCAAGAAGAACTCAGGAGGAGGAGCAGGTGAAGCATTGGCTTCACATTCCAAGCTAGACTCCACTCTAATCTCATGCATGGATAGCACTATGATGGGGAGTGTGTGGTACTTGGACTCAGGTGCCTTGTTCCACATTACAAGGTGTAGAGAGTTTTTTAGTGACCTAGAGGAGAAAGATCTCCATATGCATATTGAGCTTGTGGATGACAAAAGGTAAAGTGCTACTAATATTAGTATAGTAACCTTTAATAGGGATTAGGGATCCCCTCTTCACCTCGAAGATGTCATGTTTGTATCAGGCCTGAAGAATAACATCATATTTATAGCAGTTTTGGAAGACTATGGCTATGATGTGATCTTCAGTAAAGGTAAAGCCTTTTTGAGACACATAGCTACTGGACAGGTGAAGAAGATTAGGGTTCATGTGAAGAACCTATAGTTGAGGATTAAGCTGCATTAAGAAGCAAGGCAGAGTAAGTGCATAATTGAGATGTTGGTGAAATATGGCATAGAATACTTAGTCATTTGCACCATGGCTCCCTTAAGATTATGCAGTAAATAACCACTGGCCTCCCTAAAGGATCACTTTAGAAACATGATGTCTTCAAGGGTTATACCTTGGGGAAGTATGTAAAATACACATTCCATGATCGAGACAACAAACCACATGCAGTCTTGGAGAGTCCACTCTAATGTTTTTGGACCCTTATCAACAGCCTCCATTGTCATGCATAAGTACTATGTTATTTTTATTGATGATTTCTCAAGAAAGTGTTGGACCTTCTTCATGTAGAAGAAGGATGAGACATTCTAAAAGTTTGTAAAATTCAAGGCACTAGTTGAGAAACAGATTGGCAATAAGGTGAAGGATCTCAAGAGCGACAATGGAGGTGAGTATATCTCAAATGAATTCAAGTAATTTTGTGTCAAGGAAGGAATTTTAAGAGAAATAACAACTCCCCACAACCCACAACAGAATGGGGTAGATGAGAGAAATAATCGGAGCATTGTGGGAGTTGCAAGAATTATGCTACATGACCAAGGCATGCCACTGCATTTACGAGCAGAGGCATGTAACACAATAGTCTACTTGCAGAACCAGAGTACTCATCAGATTCTTAATATGATTACACCAAAGGAGGATTTCTCGCGAAGAAATTTAGATGTGTCTCATTTTAGAATTTTTGGAGCCTTTGTTTACTGCCATGTCTCTAAATATTTGAGGAAGAAAATTGAGCCAACAGCAGAGTTGGGAGTTTTTGTGAGTTACACCAAAAATCTACACAAGTACAAGGTGTACTTACCTTCCCTCATAATGATAGTTGTATGAATTGATGTAAATTTTGATGAAGAGAAAGAAATGAGATTCTCTCTTGAGAGGAAGATGCAAATCCCACTAGAAGAGGAGCTTTTAGCTTCAAAGGAGGAACCTCAGGAAGTTATGGAGTAGCCACAAATGGAAGAGAACAGAGGAGGTAGAGTGGAGACATCAACTCAATTAGAACCATCAAGAGAATGTAGAAAGAGAACCAGGTAAGCTAATAGATTGGTGCAGGATGTGAGGGAGAATGTGGGAGCTCCTTCAAATTTGCGCAGGAAAAAGAGGTCACCTGGGAGGTACATTGGCTACATGTCCCTAATGAATTAGCTAATAGAGATTGATCCATCCTCCTTTGAGGAATAATTTAAGAAACCAATTTAGGTTGATGCAATGGTGGAAGAATATGAAACCATCATGAAGAACAATGTTTGGAAAGTAGCCCCAAGACTAGCAAATAAATCACTTGTGGGATCGATATGGATCTTCAAGGTTAATTATGTAGCAGACAGAAGCATAAAGAATTATAAGGCTAGATTTATGGCCAAGGTATTCCCTCAAGTTGAGGGAATTAACTATGAGGAAACCTTTGCTCCGATAGCAAGGTATTTGTCCATTATATCAATTATTACACTAGTTGCATAGATGGGGTGGAATATCCACTAGATGGATGTAAAAAAAACATTTCTCAATGGTGTTATTGAGGAGAAAATGTACATAGAGAAACTAGAAGGTTTTGAGACATTTTATTGGGAGTTTCATGTGTGTAGACTCAGGAAGAATTACGGTCTCAAACAGGCACCTTGAGCTTTGTACACTTGGATTGATAGTTATCTCACTGGATTGGGTTTCACCAAAAGTGAATCGGATGAAAACCTCTATCATAGTTTGGTAGAAGGTAAATTTCTTATCATTATTTTATATGTTGATGATTTAATATTGACAAGTGATGAGTAGTTGATTATCTCTTGTAAGTAGGACCTTGAAAGGGAATTTGAGATGAAAGACATGGGTCTTGTGCACTACTTCCTCGGGCTAGAAGTATGGCAAGGTGATGGGGAATTGTTTGTATCTCAAGGCAAGTATGCCATCAAGATATTTCATATATTTCACTTGGGGAGTTGTAATCCCATTGAGACACCTCTAGAAACCAACTGGAGGAATGATAATGCCACTTCAAGGGAAGAGGTTGATCCTACCATTTACCAGCAACTAGTGGGTTCACTGATGTATCTTGTGAATACATGACCAGATATGTGCTATGCAGTCAACCAGCTAAGCCAGTTTACGGTTAGGCAGACCAAATTGTATTGAAAGGTTAAAAAGTATGTTTTATGGTACCTTGGAGGCATTACCTAGTATGAATTATGGTATAGATGGACAGAGGGAGTGAAGTTGTGTGGTTTCACATATGTATATTGGGTAGGGAGTCCACATGACAGAAAGAGTACACTAGGTCGAATTTTAAGTGTTGGGTTTGCAGCAATTTCCTGGTACATCAAGAAGCAGAGGTATGTGGCACTAAGGTCGGCAGAAGTTGAATACATAGTTGCAAGTCAAGCAGCGTGTGAGGCAATTTGGATGAGAAAGATACATGTGGGATTGTTTGGTCAGGAGATGGATCCAACTATGATCTATTTTGATAATCGTAGTTGTGTTAAGCTCTCTGACAATTTTGTATTTCATGATTGATCCAAGCATATAGATATTTGGTATCATCATTTACGGGATTGTATGTAGAGGAGAATAATGTTGCTATAATACATTATAACAAACGAAGAAGATGTTGACATCTTGAAAAAGGCCTTTTCAAGAGGGAGGTTTGAATTCCACAGGTGCGGGATAAGGGTGGTTGAAAATCCCTTTCTTGCTAAGAGGGAGTGTTGAAAAAATGTATCAAGAAAGGATTAATTTGACCTAGCCTTGGTCAAATTGAGAGAATTTGAAATCTCCACATCACTAGACAAATTGGACGTATTTAACTGAGGTGACATGGCTCTTATTGCTCAATTACCTTAGTAAATTTAATTCAAGGGCCTAGAATTCAGTTTGCATGCATGTTGATTGCTAATTTGTAGCAATCGAGTTTAGTTATTTCCAGTTGTATTCAGTTAAACTAGTTATGATTGTTGATGGAACTAGTTGGAGGTTAGTTGTGTAGTGGGACAGTAGCCTAACTTAGTGATCATCTAGTTAACTAATCAATCAACCAAAAATAGCTCATGCATGCAAGGAATTCGACATACTCAACTATGGTGGAGATTCCAAGGTAGTGTAACATCAGTTGTAGACTAGCCTTGAGTGTACAAGTGTTGCATGCAATCAATGATCAATCCTTGGGAATTGTGAAATTAATTTAGAGTAAATTCCTAATAAATAATGGCCAATTTCCTCAAGATTTGCACAAGGAAATGGGAGCTTAGGTGGAGGCAGAAATCGACTAAGTTCAGGTCAGATATTTTCATTGAGTAGAGAGAACAGTTATCCTTTTGCAGGTTGAGCTTAGAGTGAGCAAGCAATTGCAATACATTCTCTATTCATTTGATTAATGCAAGTAGGCTTAAGGGGTTTTTACTAGTTGGTTTCCTCTAGATAAATATGTGTACTTGTGTATGTGATTTATGCGCATTTGTGAATGTTGTTCTAAATTCTGAATTAATTTCTATAGATTGGTAGAGTAGAATTGTGTCTCTTGATTTACATTAAATTTCTTGAGCAGTTGCAATTTTATCACCATATTTTTACACTAGGAAACTCAAATATATAACTTATAAACTTAATTCATTTTTGTTTTACCTGAGAAATCCATCCTTGAACTCTAATCAAAACTTAATTAGAGAATAAATCATAATTAATTATGCATGTGGTTCAACTACCCAACCACTTTGAGTAGGAATAAAAGAGGAATAGGGTAATGAAGGAAGAGAGAGAATACTTCAGTGAGAGGTATGCACTAAGTTTAAGTTTTCATTCATTCTGTTACCACTGTAAAACTTCCTTAAAAAATTTGGACAACTTGCATGGTTTCTCAATTCTTGTATCAGTCATGGTCAAGTCATGGTCAAGTCATTTTTATGTTTTAGAGTCTAAGTCATAAGGTTAGAGTCTCATGTCCATCTTCAAATAAAGTTTGACAACCTCATTCCATGTCCTAAAAGCCTCACCATGTGTTTTGATATCATTTTCATTCCAAAGGATTCATGTTAGTCTTGGTCTAGTTTTTCCATGGTTGTTTTCGTGTCTAAGATCTACAAAAGAGTCTTGTTGGTATAGTCAAATAGGGTCAACACTCCGTTCTTGCCCATCACTGGTCCCACATCATCTAAAATTCCATCTGTCAAACTTGTGTCAAGGTTTTCATAGTGAAAAACTCACTCTAGGTGTTTTCTTAGCACAGACAGTGTAAAAAACCAGTTTTGCACTATGAAATCACTGAACTAGGAGTTTTCGTAGCACGCTACGAAACCCCTGAAGCAGCATGTTTTAGCAGAAAAACTGTTTTTACTAGTTAACTTCCAGAAGCTTTCCTGAGCAGATGAGAATTCAATTTTGCAAACTGAAAGAGGCTTTTCTTCCTACCATTCTGAACTACAAAAAACTATTTCAGTTTCTTCAAATCCATTCTGAGGTGGGAGAAATTTATGGTTAAACTTGCGCTACGAAACTGCTGAAAGTCAAGCTTGGTCTTTTGGTTTTAGCAGTCTTTTTCAAGATACGTTTCTGGTCACGTGAAAAGGTATTTTGGAATTATGAATGAGGTTTCTCTTAATAAACTCTCCAGATAAAATAACCTATCTCACTCTCTTCATAAGTGTTTTCAGCTGGGAGATAATAAGCTTTCTTTGAAACCCAAAATTCAGAGAATGGATTTTTCCTGTTTGACGCGTGTTTTGCAAGGATGGATTTGGGACAACTGGAGAAGTATGTTAAAAAACCAAGAGAGGATTTTTTTCTAGACATCATGGAATACAAAAACCTCCTTCAGTGTCGAAAAATTTGTCATGGATGAGGAGATAACGGCTCTGTCCCACGTACCATTTTTAGGGATCCTAAACCTAAAAACAGAGAAACATGTTCCCTAATTTCTAGGGTTTGTCTTCAGCAGTCAGATGACCACGTGGGAGGCTTCATAAAATTCAACTTCTTGAGGTTGCAAGTTCTCAAATAATTTTTTAAATTCTTAGATAAGTTTGTTGTGATAATGATAAGGAGTTACACTCCTAGTTGTATTAGGTCACTAGCACTCCTAGTTAACAGCTAGTTCTAATTAATGGTTTGTTTTATGGTTAGAATAGGTGTCACTGATGGGAAATTCGAATTCTCTTGATGATGGATGATGCAATAATAATTTTAAATGCTTTATATAGAGCAAAAGGTCGAATTAGCAAAGGGTTGGAAACTTTTTGACTCAGCTGCTGCTTTATGCTATGAACTATAATCAGTAATCCAGAGAGGTTTTCTTGAACAGATCTGAGTTCTCATGGAGTTAATCCTTTCTTGATCTATATGTTATTTTCATAACTTGCAGTAGATCTTATTGTTAATACTAAGAATTCATAATCTAATGCTCTGACTTCCTTTAACAATAAGATGATTGTGTTTTATATTTGAACCACCAGCACTAGATTACATTGTTATTGTTCAGAATTCACAACCATGTGCTCTGATTTCTTTTAGTGATGGAATGATTGTGTTGAGCAATATATCTCATTGATATTACTCAGAATTCATAATCTTATGCTCTGAATTCCTTTAGTAATGAGATGAATGTGTCTTTCCATAATCTTGTGAGTAAATCACCTTTGAACTATCAACGGTAGATTTCATTACTATTACTCAGAATTCATAATCATATGCTCTGACTTCCTTTAGTAATGGAATTATTGTGATGACCTATCTCCTTAAGTGAATTATCTTTGTTTGAAAATCCCATTTGTCTCATCTTTCATGTCAAGAAACCTTGCCACTGTATTTATTGACTTGTTGACTCCATAGCCTAATGGTAGCAAGCCTTCATCTTTTCAACCTACAAACACACAAATCCAATATAAAGTTAGCCATCTATATTATCATCAATAAATATCATTAATCCTTTGAGAGAGCCCTCTCAGGCTGAGGAACCAAAGCCTCAGACTAAAGTAGGTTTGAAATAGTTACTTGAGGTCTTCCTGGTCTGCAGCCTTCCAGGGTCTGATTTTGAGATGACATTTTGGTGCGTCTACCGAGAGCTTGAAGCTTATTCTTTCCCGAAATCAGGAGGCTGAACTTCTGAAGGTAGCAGGAGCTCAGACATATTTTCGAGGCTGCAAATCTACCTTGGCGACTCCACACATCGAATAAGAAATTGGAAGGTGACTCCACTGCTAGAATATTAGTAGCTTGATGAAGTTTCAAGATGGGTTCCACTGCAAGAATGAATGCCAGGTATGCTCCTATGAATTGGTCTCATATCTCAGGTTTTCCAAATCCTATGCCAAAGGTTGATTGGTTATAGGATCTTCCGATATCCAAAGATGAAAAGAAAAACAATGTTGCTCTTCATTTGGTTAGGTTTCATATGCATGTACGCAATCTTAAGGTTCAGTTTCCTGAGGATTGTCTCATGAGGATGTTTATGACCACTTTAGAAGGAAAAGCATGGTCTTGCTATAAAATTTTGGAAAATGGTTCAATATATTCGCTTGCTAATTTTCATGATGAATTCTATGAGATGTATAAAGAATGTCATCCTTCCTTATTGCTGCTCAAAGATTGTTGTAAACATTCTTTAAGTCTTATTCAGTATTTGGAGGATTGTTATGAGGATGATGAATTTATGGATGAAGAAATTTTAGAGGCTCTTCATAACAATGCATTTCAACACCAAGAAGAAAGTATAACATCCCATGAAATGCAACATGAAAATCAGCAGGGGTTTACTTATGAAAACCATGTTCAATCCTCTGATATTGTTGTAGAGATGCAGCAGCTTTCTCATTCTTCGAATCATAATGAAGATGAAAATGATTACATACAACAAGAAGAAATACTGGAAGAATTTTTTTATAACCCTCAGGTAGAGGAAACGGTTGATCATTTTTGTAATTCCTTGCAGCAGCTTGCATCAAAGAATGATCTTTATAATGAAGAAAATTACATTGTTCGTGGGAATCATTCAGAAAAGAAGTTGGATAGCATATCAAATAAAGGTTGTGTGACTAAAGATCAGTTGTTAGAAGTAACAAGATGCTATGAGAATCATCAAACTAACCATGTGTTTTTTGACCCTATAGCTAACTACATGGAAAAGATTTATTGTTCAGGCTTCGAGTTATATTTTCATCTTGAATAACAGTTACACCTCATGTTGCCTTGGTTATTTCAATATCTGGTTTATTTTTGCTTCAAGCACAGTCAAGAGATTCAAGTGTCAGATCAGATCGATGATTGGCTTCATTGGAAGTTTCATGTTCCTTGAGCTACAAGCAGAGATTGTAGTCGATAGGGTAGGTAGGAATGTGCAAATAAGCTCAGAGTAGGTTGACTGAGCATCTATTTCATTAGGTGGGGTTGGAATTATTCATTGAAAAATCATTAAAGGCTTGGAGAGCAAATTGGGCAGAAGTTCAAAGTTTTCTTCTAGAGGATGGATAACGGCACTGGAGCTACAGGTTCTTAAAGTACCACAAGGGCACACTATCCCTAGTGGAGCCACTGTTATCACTGTAAAACTTCCTTAAAAATTTTGGACAACTTACATGGTTTCTCAATTCTTGTATCAATCATGGTCAAGTCATGGTGAAGTCATTTTTATGTTTTAGAGTCTAATTCATAGGGTTAGAGTCTCATGTCCATCTTCAAATAAAGTTTCATAGCCTCTTTCCATGTCCTAAAAGCCTCACCATGTGTTTTGAAATCATTTTGATTCCAAAGGATTCATGTTAGTCTTGGTCTATTCTTTCCATGGTTGTTTTCGTGTCTAAGATCTATAAAAGAGTCTTGCTGGTATGGTCAAATAGGGTCAACACTCCATTCTTGCCCATCACTGGTCCCACATCACCTAAAATTCCATGTGTCAAACTTGTGTCAAGGTTTTCATAGTGAAAAAATCACTCTATGTGTTTTCGTAGCACAGACAGTGTAAAAATCCTATTTTGCGCTACGAAATCAGTGTTTTCGTAGCGCGCTACGAAACCCCTGAAGAAGCTTGTTTTAGCAGAAAAACTGTTTTTACTAGTTAACTTCCAGAAGCTTTCCTGAGCAGATGAGAAATCAATTTTGCAAACTGAAGGAGGATTTTCTTCCTACCATTCTGAAATACAAAAACCTCTTTCATTTTCTTCAAATCCATTCTGAGGTGGGAGAACTTTATGGTTAAACTTGCGCTACGAAACTGCTAAAAGTCAAGCTTGGTCTTCTAGTTTTAGCAGTCTTTTTCAAGATCAGTTTCTGGTCACATGCAAAGGTATTTTGGAATTGTGAAAGAGTTTTATCTTTATCAACTCTCCAGCTACCATAACCTATCTCACTTTCTTCATAAGCGTTTTCAGTTGGGAGATACTAAGCTTTCTTTGAAACCCAAAATTCAGAGAACGGATTTTTCCTGTTTGACACGTGTTTTTCAAGGATAGACTCTGGACAGCTGGAGAAGTATTTTAAAAACCCAAGAGAGGTTTTTGTTCTAGACATCCTGGAATAAAAAAAACTCCTCCAGTTTTGAAAAATGTGTCATGGATGAGGAGATAAAGGCTCTTTCCCACGTGCCATTTTCAGGGATCCTAAACCTAAAAACAGGGAAACATGTTCCCTAATTTCTAGTGTTTGTCTTCAGCAGTCAGATGACCACGTGGAAGGCTTCATCAAATTTGACTTCTTGAGGTTGCAAGTTGTCAAATAATTCTTTAAATGCTTAGATATGGTTGTTGTAATCATGACAAGGAGTTACACTCCTAATTGTATTAGGTCACTAGCACTCCTAGTTAACATCTAGTTCTAATTAATGGTTTGTTTTATGGTTAGAATAGGTGTCATTGATGGAAAATTCGAATTCTCTTGATGAAGGATGATGGAATCCTAATTGTAAATGCTTTATATAGAGCAAGAGGTCAAATTAGCAAGGGGTTGGAGACTTTTTGGCTCAGCTGCTGCTTTATGCTATGAACTATAATCAGTAATGCAGAGAGGTTTTCTTGAATAGATCTGAGTTCTCATGGAGTTAATCCTTTCTTGATCTATATGTTATTTTGATAACTTTTAGTAGAAATTATTGTTAATACTCAGAATTCATAATCTAATGCTCTGACTTCCTTTAACAATAAGATGACTATGTTTTATATTTGAACCACCAGCACTAGATTACATTGTTATTGTTCAGAATTCACAACCATGTGCTCTGATTTCTTTTAGTGATGGAATGATTGTGTTGAGCAATAGATCTCATTGCTATTACTCAGAATTCGTAATCTTATGCTCTGACTTCCTTTAGTAATGAGATGAATGTGTCTTTTCATAATCTTGTGAGTAAATCACCTTTGAACCATCAACAGTAGATTTCATTACTATTACTCAGAATTCATAATCCCATGCTCTGACTTCCTTTAGTAATGGAATTATTGTGATGACCTATTTCCTTCAGTGAATTATCTTTGTTTGAAAACCCCATTTACCTCAGCTTTCATGTCAAGAAACCTTGCCACTGAATTTATTGACTTGTTGACTCCATAGCCCAATGGTAGCAAGCCTTCATCTTTTCAACCTACAAACGCACAAACCCAAGATAGAGTTAGCCATCTATATTATCATCAATCAATATCATTAATCCTTTGAGAGAGCCCTCTTAGGCTGAGGAGGCTAAGCCTTAGCTAAAAGATTGGTTTGAAATAGTTACACTAAGATAGTCTGATCAGCAGCCTATCAGGGACCTATTTTGGTGATAACACATTCCTTCTAATTTTAATATCCTATGAGTTACTGGCTGAACCAATAGGTAGGATTAGATCATTTTCGAAGGGAATATGTTGACTAATGAGAAACGCCACTCATCCTTTGGACACATTATTATAGGTAACTTGTTTTTTAATCATTTTTCTTATTGTTTAAAGGCCCATCTTGTAGGTTTTAAGCTAGTTGTGGAAAAAATATAACACAACCCAACACGTCTTTTATCTAACTAGTGCTAACAACCATTACTTTTGCAAAGAAACGGGTTGTCTACCCTTATATTTGAGCATTTGAAGGTGTTTTAGAGGTTGTCTCATCATTTATCTTTCTTTCTTGAACTTTTACATGATTATTTACATTTTCTATGTTTAAAATCTTATTTGGTCAATGGTTCTTCTGAGGAATCTACCTTTTTTATTTTGTTGTACTCATAGACTTTTTAATAATAAAAATTAGCCTTTTTCTCTGTTTTTTTTTATATACTTCTCAAAAAAAATTCTCCTTTTTTATTGGCAGATTATTTTCTTTAATTTGTAAATTAATACATTTGAGGCTCTATAGTGCTTTGAGGACTAAAAGAACCTTGAAAAATTAATTTTCTTCTTTGGATGTCTATTTTTTTTTTCAGTTTATTTTTATTGAATTTTAATTTGCATATTTATATTTCATAATATTTATGAATTTTCAGGCCTTAATGTGTATATATTTGTATCATTTTTCTATTTTAGTGTCTTCGTAAATCAATTTTTCTTATCATATAAAACGAAAAATAAAAATGTAAATTATTTTTTTTTTAAATCACTACAACAAGGCATACAATTATGGGCAGAGTTGTCCTACTATCTCACTCGCCCTAGTGATATTCGAGGGGTTGGTTAGGATAATCATAGAAATTTTATTTCATCAACACATTGTTACTCTTCCCCTACATGATGTGTAGGAACATGATGCCAAACCTTATTAATACCAACACTTTCCCATATTCCAACTCAATAGGGTGGGAATTTAATACAGTAGACCCACAACATTATCACTTGCCTTACTACCCAAATGTGACAATTATGTATGGGTACAATTGTTGTTCAATGGACTGTGTTTACGACTAATTGGTATGCTTCTTGGGGCTAGTAGGAGCATATACCATAATGTGATTCTATGGTTTATCATTATCATGAAAAGGTGCAATAAATTATGGGTGGTCTCAAAGTATTTTTCTATAAATTGGATTTTGTTCTAAATTGCATAGGATGATGCCTCTATGCCAATTGGAAATATCTTGGTTCTTATGTATTTCAAGCCAAAGTCAAATCCTTGCCTTTTTTTCCAAGCCAAGAGAAACTCATTTCCTTGTAGAGTGCTTGGAAGGACTCAGGATCTACTCTCTTCGTTGAGGAAATGGAAATTGTTGAGGTTGATATGGTAAATTTCCATTGTATCAGTGATTGTTGCATTCTATGTGAATTCTAGTACATGTAAACCAGGGCTTGAAACATTGTAACAAGCACACATTGGAGGCACACTATAGTATTAAGAAATGAATAATAAGATGGAATATATGGAACGATGATTTCATCAATCACATGCAGCTCGAGAATGAAGTTAGAGATAAATGTATGACAATGCGTAATGTATGTTGGTAGTGCTAGAGTGGGAGAAAGAGGTTGACACCTTTATGAGGATTCATTGTGGTAAGCAATTGAATCTCTACAAGTTAAACTCTCTACAACAATTGATTGGTAGAATAATTTCCCATCTTGGCACTTTTGCAGAAGTTATCTTCACTTATCCTATGATTTCTAGATACTTTGATGACCCTCCCCATGTACGCATTTCCTATGTCACAAAGATATCAAGGACACATCATGCCCTCAAGAACTAGAATTGGAATGTAGTATAAAGACTCTTTTGTATTTAACCTTTTGACTGAGAATCATTTTAGAAAAAATGGAGTTGAATCATAGAAAAGTACTTATAGAGCATCCAATAGGAAAATGAGGGATTAGCACCCATCAGTGGTCATACATAGGTGGTCAATAATATTTCCATAGAAACTCACCTAATATGATTTGTGTTATTTATTGTTTAGGTTCAACTCTATTTTAAATTCTATTTACTTCTCGTAGAATGAATTTCTTCATTTGTTGCTATTAAATTCTATATTTATTCTATGTAAGTGCATTACATATCCCCATCCTTTTGAATGTAAGAGAGGTTATCCTACATTCATTAAGACCCTTGTTAGTTAGTGCTTTAAACTTGGCACTCACGGTTATGAACTATGTGCCTAAACACTGATAAGAATCCAATAACTATTATACATTTTGAGAGGGAAACCTCATTTTATATTGAATACAATATATGAGACAAGATATGATGCTCCTAAGACTAGATCTTCTTAGTATGTATATAGGAGACAAGGGTTACAATTATAATGAAAGGGTACAATGAAAGGTTCTAGCCTACATAACAACATAAAAGTAGAAATGTAATAACTTAATATCTAAGGCTTAATAAGGATTTTTCAGGTTAACATGGGGTTCGTATAGGTATTAACATTCCCCTCCCCATAAAACAAATGTTGTCCTAAACATTTGACCAATTTTGGTTGTTTTGCCTGAAAAAAAAATCTTCTCATGCCACCTCTTGCACTGGTAGGTTCTTACATTTAATGAGGTACTTAATAATTGCACAATTTCTCAATTGCTTAATCCTTGTTTCCAATATTGTTTCTAGTTCTAGTATGATTTTCCATTCTTCATAAAGCTCTGGTAAAATAGTTTGGACTGAGATAATTTTTCACTAGTTATCTTCTTTAAGCAATAAACATAAAAAACTAGATGTACATGTGAAGATGGAGAAAATTTTAATTTGTAATCCATACTTTCAATCATCTACAACACCCTATAGGGTCCATAATGCCTCGGTGCTAATTTATTGTCCTTCTTTTGTTTCTTGAGGAATATTTGTTTATATGGTTATAGTCTCAAAAGGACACAATACCCCACTTCAAATTCGCTTTCACTGCAATGTTGATATGCTTGTTGTTTCATCCTATTTTGTTTTATAACTAAGTTTTCCTTCAATAGTTTTAGAAAATTTTGTTTGTCCCCTCTATGGTTCTCCATTAATTGATCCTTTGTTATCCCTTTTAATGGTGATGTGATGGGTGGAGGATGATATCCATAAAGTACGATAAATGGGGACATTTTTTATGAAGTATGGAATATGTCTTATACCATCATTCTACTAAGGGAAACCACCTACTTGGTTTTGTCTATTTATCAGATGCAAAACAAAAAATATATCCTTCTAAATATGTATTCATAATATTGGTTTGTCCATCAGATTGGGGATGGTAGGATAAGTTGTGAGCCAATTGAGTACCCAAACAAGAAAATAAATCAATGCAAAAATTTCCATTGAAAATTGGATCTTTGTTACTTACAATATTCTTTAGTATTTCATGTGGATTTTGGACCATTTCCATTAATGTTGCTACCATTATTCTTGCTTTAAAAGGATGAGAAATAGAGTCAAAATGGGAATACTTTGTTATTCGATCAACCATTTCCATAATGATAGAATTTCCTTCATATTTCAGTAAACTTTTAATAAAATCCATGGAAACTTCTTCCCAACATTGAAATGGTATGGATAATGTTTATAGGATACTTGGGATCTTGATTATCTCTCCCTTATTCTTCTTTAAAACAAACTTTCCACCAAAAACTTTTGAACAATATCTTCAATACCTTCTTAGAAAAAATCCTTCTTGATCCTATGGTTAGTTTTCAAAAATATTGAATTTCCTTCTAAAGGAGAAGTGTGAAATTCTAAAAGGACCTTACATGAAATATTTGGTTCTCTGACAAATTTATACATCTTTGATTATCACAAAGTATTATGGTAGAATCCAACATTACTTCAAACAAATCAGTAAGCAATTTACGGGGCCAAACTACATGGTTATAATCACTAGCTCCCATATATTTAGCTTCAGTAGTGCTTAGTGAAACTAAATCTTATTTTCTACTCAACGAATAAATCATAGTGGATCCCAAACAAAAACAACCACTGGTAGTAATTTTTCCATCATTATCATTTCCTATCCAATTAGAATCAACTTAACCTAATAATCAAATCTCTTCCTACAACATAATGTATGGTACCATGGAGATATCTCAAGATGTGCTTCGTTGCTACCCAATGATCATGTTTGGGTCCATCTAAAACTAACTTAGTGTATTTGCACTAAAGCATATGTTTGGTCGGGTGTTCACTAAATACATTAGAGAACGATTCATTTTGTCGGTATGATGATGGATCAACAAGATTTGAATCTCAACTTCTTGGCTTCTTCCAATTTCTTATCATTGGAGTTTCCATCGCTTACAATCCATCATCCCAAATTTCTATAGAATCTTGATCACATATTTTCCTTAACCACAAAACATTCCACCATGTTTTTGTCAAACCTCAAGTCCTAAGTAATAGTGCATTAATCTAATGTCCTTCATGTCAAATTAGTCTACTAGTTTCTTTTTTCATTGAGGTAAGATTCTCTACACATGCTATTAATAATTCATCCACATATAGTAATATGACCACTAGTTCATTCTTTACTACTTTAATGTATTGATTAGGATCTACAGTACTTTTGACCAAACCAAGACTTATCAAATAGGCATCCATATGGGCATACCATGCTCTCGGAGCTTGTTTAAAACCATATAGAGATTTCTTGAATCTGAAAACATGGGATTCCTTCCCATGGACCTCAAATCCTTGAGGTTTTTCTATATATAATTCTTCATCAATTGTGTCATTAATAAAAGTAGTCTTCATATTGATTTGATGTATATTCCATCCTATACAAGTTGCAATAGAAATAATAGTCCTAATTTTTGTGTATCTCATTGCAAGAGAAAAGGTTTCATCATAGTAAACTCCCTCTTATTGAGAGAATCCTCTAGTCACAAATCTTGCCTTTTATTTGTTGATGCTTCCATCAACTACATACTTAATTTTATAAACCCACTTGGAATTCACAACAAATTTACCTTTTGGTATAGTAACAATTTCCCAAACATCATTCTTCATTATTGATTGATATTATTCCATCATTACATTATTATATACTATTTGATCAACATCCTTTTCATAAGTAGAGGGTTTTGATTCAATGAGCTTGGTCATACATGTTGCATAGATAGAGTACCTTTTGGGTCTCTTAATTTCTATGAATGTTCCACTTGGACTTGCATTTCCTTCAGCTTCTTGTAATTTTGATCTAAGCTAAGTAGGTCTCTTTCTAGTTTCTAGAATGATAATAAGGTCCATAGGTTTGCTTGGTCCTTCAGGTTCTTCATGATGATTTGTTGATGGTTCTAGAGGATTAATTTGTCTTGGACTATCTTCCCTGGGAAATGCAAGTCCTTCTTCTTCATCAGAGTCAATGGGGATATCTGTAGAATTTTTGTATGCAATGCTTTCATCAAATGTGACACCTATGCTCACTTCAATACGATGTTTCTCTTTGATATAGATTTTGTATGATTTATATTAATTGTTGTAGCCAACAAAAATTCCTATCATGCCTACATGATCCAACTTCTTTCTTTTTCCTGGGGGATGTGAATGTAGATTAGACATCCAAATATTCTGAGATGATAAACATTAGGCTTATTTCTAGTGAATTCTTCTTCTAGAGTTATGTCATCAAGAATTTTGTGAGGGATTCTATTTCGAATGTATACTATGATCGTGGATGCTTCCCCCCACAATAATTTGGGAATATATTGATCATGTAGCATAACTCTTACACATTCTTAAATAGATTGATTATTTCTTTTAGCTACACCATTATCTCTAGGGTTATAGGGAACTACAAGCTCCCTCTTAATCTCAGCTTATTTACAAAAGGATACAAGTTATTTAGATGTATATTCACCTCCGCTATCATATCTTAAGGTCTAGATATTCCTTTTTTGTCGTGTTCTCAACTTCGGCCTTGAATTCTTGGAACTTGTCAAAGACTACACCTTTAGACTTCAAGAAATAGATCAATAAATGGTACATAGAATAGATGACCACAAATTTATTTTCATACATTGGGCCACACACATCATATTGGATTAGATCCAAAATTTCCTTGGATCTTAAGTCACTACTAGGAAAATTATTTTTTTCACATTTTTTCCAAGAGCACACCCTTTACAAACTCCTTCATGTTCTTCTTTTAGTCGAGGCATACCTGTAACCATTTGATTCAAGCATAGAAATATATTATAATGAAGATAGCCATATATTCTATCCCATAATTCACATGGATTAATGTCAATGTGTACTAAAGCTTGAAGAGGTAGATCCAATGCCTTTAACTAGATAACTATTTTTATATCCAAGTTCGACCTTGTGAGAGGAGCATCTGTTTGATAGATTGTTGATATGTTCACATTCACCTATCATATTCCTTGGAGATACACTATCAATTACCCATGTGTTTTTGTCTTCAATTGTACTTGTAAAAGAAGATTAGTGAAGTCCATTGTTTACTTTCTTGGATATAGACAATTTTGAAACAAAATGTGGTGATATATCCTTTGATGGATTCAAGGAGAATCCTTATAATATTGATACCTTATTTTATGTACTTGACCATTGGAATAGAGAGAGAGATTCTACAAATATTTTTTTCAATCAAGAGTGCCAACAAATTTTGATCTTCAAGCTTCCTTCCTTCACCTTAGCTCTGTAACCATGTTGAGAAACCAAGTGCAATGTAGTCTAGTCACTTAATTCCTCTTCTTGATACATAATTGTGAATCCTATATATATTCTTATTACATCTTGTGTCTTATTCTTTAATAAATTATACATTTTTTCAATCATAAAAAAGATAGAGATCACAATGAGACAATAAACACCAGAAAGTAGGCTAGTAGTCAAGGGAAAACTCACAAGGGGAAAATCCAACAATATTTTCCTTATAGAATCAAATAAAAATGAGAGATATCTAAGCCAAGACCAAGACCAAAATTCCACCATTATACCAAGTCAAACTCTCCTCCAAGTCACCTCCAAAAGTCAAATTCAATGCTAGTCAAATCTGCTCCAATCTAGTCAAAATCAGAAATCTTGGTCCTACAATACGGGTCGGAATTTGGCCTGCAATCACCTTAGAAAATTTGGCTTCTTCCATAAAAAAATACATCCACATGTGTGAGTTGTAGTAGGGTTAAACTTCGGTTAAAAATGAATATTCTTCTTATGTTTTTTACTTCTTTCTCTCTCCTTTGACTCGACCTTCTTCCTTCTTCTCTAGGTGCAGAAGATATTATTTTTTTGTGTTAATGAATGAGCCTCCAAGTAGGTTGAAATTATCTTTTAGATATAGATGTCTAGGAGGGTCAAATAGGTTCCATTTGGAGGGCTAAATAAAATTTTCCAAGAAGGGTCAACTTGGTCAGCTTGTGGAATAATGAGTCATAATAATATTTCATTTCTTTTTCTTTTAAATGTCCAAATGGCACATTATACAAATAAAAAAAAATGGACTCAAAATTAATTTATTATGACTCAAGCATGAAGAACATGCCTAACAAAAATATAATAAATATATAAATGGTAAATTTACGTTATGAATACTAAACCTAGTTACAATTTCAACACAATGTCCTCCAACAATTGCTCTACTAATTCAACCAAAACTTAAAGAATCAACAAAATAATAAAAAAAATTAAAAAAAATTGTATGACTTAATAATAATTAAAAGGACTTGAGTGCATTAATACCTTAATGAGATCCTCTCGGTTTCGATAATAATTTATTGGAGTAGTTTAATCTTGGAGAAAACCCCCCTTGATTTGACAAAGTAGCAGCAAAGTCAACATTGACCTTTTTGTTGCTCTATTGGATTGAGGGAGGCTTTCTTGAAGATTATTTGAATCGTAATTTATTCTCTAGTAAAACAAGGCCAGCCACGAGAAGGTGGAAGCTCTTATGGCCCCTACCCCACCCCTCCGCCCCCACCCACCCCACATCACTCTCAATTCCCTAGTACCCAATCTATCTACAAGAAAATAGTTGAAAGAAACACATTATTACTCATGCATAAACACTAAAAAAACAAAAAAATCATAAATAAACATGTGTGGTTTTGTACATAAAGAAATATATAGCAATCATCCGTTCATTAACCAAATACACAAAATACTTCATCTCAATAAATTTTATTATCAAAAATATGCTTTCATAATATGGTACATGATGTTTCTAGTTATATAGCTAGTTAAAAGATTTCTTTTTCTTTTTCTTTTTTCTTGAAATGAATTCTGAAAGGACAATGTCAATTTATTCTTCCCCTTCAGTTGTTATGACCTCTGGAACTCTTCTGACTACCTGGTTGTGTACTCAAGATGTGGAGGTTGTTGCAAGAGGGGTGAATGATCAGTTGCAACAAAAAATAATGTCAAATTAATATATATTTTATTATTATTATTACACTTATTTTATTGATAAAAGGAGCATTACAGTGTTATTTACCTGCTTGAGTAGTAGAGGTAGGCGAAGTAGTTTCTAATCTAGCCTCATCCTTTACCTACTCTGTAGCTGAAAAAGGAAAGGTTATAATTAATACACCATTTGCAATTAAATATTTTTAATTGTAATCCTCTTTCTAAATGAAGAAAATGTTAGGCTACCCAATGATTCAAAGAACTCATTCAAAGGAAATATCATTGAACTAGTTCATTAATGTAAAAAAATACCTTTGCAATGTAATTTTACCAAGCGCACTATTCGACAACATTAGAGTGGCTACCTTGTGCTCCTCTTATGGTAGAGGATCCTCATGTACGATAGGCTCTGTCATTCAAATCACAATATTTATAAGTACACAATCACAAATTACCATCATAAAATTGATAAGCGTAATCGAAAAATTATTGTTGTGGGCCGCATCTAAAGTAATATCATGGGGTTGTGCACCACTATCATGGGGTTGCATAGGAGCACCATGTCTTGGTTCAATTCCACTATCAATGGATTTCTCGTTGATATTGTTTCTCCCCTTCTTAAAACAAATAAACACATTAAATTTATGGACGATATCAAACATGATCTCATTTTGTAAGTAATGAAAGGTTAATGTGGATTTATTTGTATTTACGGTGTCCTTAAAATTAGATCTTGAATTTAGTCCCATTTTTATTTGGAAATCAACAACAGTTTGATAGCTTGAAACCAAGCCAAAGGTCTTCCTCTCTAGCTGTAGTTCCAAACTCCTAAACATCTAATGGATAAGAGTGTTGATTTTTTTTATTGGCTAGCGTAATTCCTAGACAGTTGGAAGGTGATCTAACAAGTAATATTGTTAAGATTTTTGGGTACTCTCAACTCGTGCCTGTAACTTCAAATAGTCTCCCTAGCCTAGTTTGTGTTGCATGTGTTTCTTAATCCTTGCCTTGGTGGCATTCCAATTGTCGGGGATCCTATGAAAACATTAAAATATGTTATATACAACAAATTTTTTTAAACTAAAGAAAACTAAAAGTATTGAATTGAAAATGCAATTCACCCTATGCACAAAGTGGTGTTTTTCCTTCTTTTCTTCTCATCTGCATCAACGATGAGGACCTTCCATTCCCTTGCAGGAATAATGGGTGGATGTTCATACCTATCATTGTTTTCCAAGTTACCCCTATATATGTCTCATATATATTTTAAATAGTTGTAGACTACAGAGGTGATTCCTCTCTTATTGAAGGTATCTACCCCAAAGAGACCTTAAAGGTAGTCCATTTGCTCTTTCTTTGGGTTGGAATTTTTGAATTTCTACCCCATGCATATGGTGGGCCCAAATATAAATGACGATTGGTCATTCATGTGTTTATAAAATAATTTGTTTCCTACATGCAAAAAGATACAATCATTAGTCTAAAATAATAGTCTAGATGATTTATGTATAAGATAGACAACATTAAACAGTTAAAACATTAAAAATTGTATGATATTTTTAGTTTTTTAATTGGAACTCCTTCTTCATTCACAAAAAATTGTGCACGGAATTGTCCCTGTGTTGGTAACACATGACGATCTAGGAAACGAGCCCATAGTCTCATCAATAGGGTCACCTATGTCACCACCTCCAGAATTTGTTTAT
Organism: Pinus taeda; assembly: GCA_000404065.3. Classification (NCBI taxonomy): domain Eukaryota; kingdom Viridiplantae; phylum Streptophyta; class Pinopsida; order Pinales; family Pinaceae; genus Pinus; species Pinus taeda. Next base: position 100,942 of record APFE031601298.1, on the reverse strand, counting down.
GTGTTTGCCTCTTGCGGGGGGGGCGCGTGCTCAAGGGTCGAAGCCAAAAGTGTGGACCCAGTCTGAATACTAGTACTATGACCACTCGAAGGTGGAGAACCAAATAGCCTCACAAGTATATGGTTACTCATGGTGGTCATCAGACATTTTGGCGTCTCTGCCAAATAATCCTATAGAAGAAACAATATGTTTTTCAATTAGATAATTTAAAATTTAAAAGAACAAACTTTCATAATTAAAATTATGACATTAAAAAAAATCACTTTAAAATAATGGTTATAACTTATTACCTAATATCTTTGAATATCTTCATTCAATATCTCCATCCTATGCTTCATCTCCTAACTTTTATCTCTAATATAAATCAAATCAACAAGTTCTTTTTCTTGATTTAACCACAATTTTTCTGATTATTTCCATTGGGTTTGGAGAATTGAAGAACTTGGGCTTCCATCAAACCAATCATGATCACCGTGGTCATGTCCCCCAGGCTACATATTTCAACAAAATAAAATGTGTTTCAATAATTTAAACAAATAATCAATTCCACATTCGATGTAAATTGCAATTATTAATTTTTTACCTATTCATCCTCTGTGGTGCTATTCAACAATCATCTTGCCACATTATAATATAATCGCTCACTTAATAAATACATAACAAACAAATAAAGATCAAATTTGGACTCTAGTTAGTTAGATCATATATACACATTCTTATAAAAAAAGTGTTAGGTTCATATAATACTAGTGTAGCCCCCTTATTGTTATTGTTAATGTAACCCCCTATTGTTTTATTTGTGTGAACATGTATCCTCCATATTGTTATTATTGTGCCCCATAGAAGCCCACTATTGTTAGTGTTGTGCCCTTACATTTTTATTGTTATGTAGACTCTAAATATATTATGACCCCTTAGACTCCTATATGTACCAAGGAGGTCTTGTCATTTGAATCATCTAAGAATTGTTCATTTATGTGATGTAAAGGAGGTTTCTCCATTGAAGAGGCTATTTTTCAAGTCATTGATATATCTTTTCTTCTATTTTGTGAGTTGGTTGCATAGAATTTGGTGTCAAAGCTTTGGATTCTAGGGTTTTGCTGCTTCAAACAGGTCATCTTGGAATTTTCATTGTAATGTTTTTTCTACAAAGCTTCAGAATCTAAAATTTCAACCATGTGGAGCATAAATATTGGTGAACCTATTATAAAATTTTGGATCTTCGTTCACTATATTTTCTAAGATATGGTCCAAATAATTTATGATTTTTGCATGATCCATAATTCATTCTCAAACAAGTGACCTAGGGAAAATAGCCATAACTTTATTCTCAGGAATCAGATTTGAATTATGTAAAAAGTGACTGAAATTACACGGATGGTAGTTTATCTTATATTGATTCAGGTATGAGGGTTGAAATAGTGACATGTGGCATCCTATACAAATTCGCTCTACTGAACCAGTCCATAATCAAGTCATAGTGGGAAATTTGGCATAACTTTATATTGAAGAATCCAATCTTGTTATGACTTGTGGCCTTAGGAAGAAGACTAAAATTTCTACCAAATGACTGAATTTCAGACCTTAGGAGGCCAAAATTTTAGAGATACAATAGTTTCAATATAAATCTCCAAAAAGCAAGAAGAAAAAGGTGTGTATGTTTTAAATTTGCATAAGTTTTGTTTTAAAAATCAGTTTGAAGTAATTCAAAGGGCATAGTAAAGCACATATATCATTATTGGTTGAAATATACATTGAAACAGAAAATTATACTCCTAGTAAGTAACTAGAAATATCTACTATGATACATGAAGAAGAGGGAGAAATGCAACATGATATATCAAAATTACATGAGCAAGTGCAACAAATTTCGCTCTCGCAAAGAGTAACCAAAAATTAAGATGGATGGTTTGAATAATGGTTTAAAATCATACATAGAATTTTTTAAGGATGGATTAAAAGCAAACATGGAAGCTTTGAAGGATGTTTTGACAAAATTGCTATAAGAAATGTTTCCTAATGGTGAAAAGGTATTCCATGAAACTCACGATGAGAGAAAAAGTTATGTAAATCATGATTTTGGAGACTCTAACTTTGGATTGAATACTAACCACATTCGAAAGATCAATATGAGAAATTTTGATGGAAAGGATATGGTAACATGGATACTACAAATGTGCAACACAAGCAAAAGGTATGCAATGCATATTTATATTTAGAACCCAATCAGTTTGTATGTTATTAATGACTTTGTTCTCATAAACCACTTGTCACTTGGTCAATTTTTATGGAGGAAATGATAGCACATTATGAGGATACAAAGAGAAACACCTTCTTTAGCCAATTGATAAATATCAAACAAAAGGGTTTAATGGCGGAGCACATTGAGGATTTCCAAAAATTGAATATCAGGGTAATTGATATTCCAGAGGAGCATAGGATTGATGTCTTCATAGGGAGTTCAAAGGATAACATCAAGCATGAGGTTCACCTATGGGAACCTTATTCATTGGAGAAGGCATTTAGGGTGGAAAGAAAATTTGAAAGAAAAATTATGGAAACAAGAAAGTATACCACTCACAACTATAAAAAGGGAAGTGTTGCTACTCCTAGCTTTCCACAACCTACAAGGTTGACACCACAACAATTGGAGGAAAAAAAAAAACAAAAGGGATTTGTTATAGTTGTGATAGAAAATACACTAAAGGTCATAAGTGTGCTGAGAATAAATTATATTACATATATTATGAAGAGGAGGAATAAAATGAACAAGAAACATCAAAAGAAGAGGATATACACCAGGAACCAACCCTAGATAAAGAAGAAATGAATCCAACCATATCTTGTAATGGATTGGAAAGAATTACCATACCTCAAACTCTTAAGATAGAAGCATGTATCAAGAAGAAGAAGGTAATAGTGTTGATTGATTTAGGTATTACCCACAATTTTATTCATTGTAAGATAGCCAAGGAATTGAATTGCTTTCTATATCTAGCACCAGAGTGTCAAGTGATTCTTGCAAATGGAGGAACTATAAATTTCTCTGGAAGGTGCCATATTATCAAGATATCCATGGTAGAATATTTATTGAATAATCCAATGCTTTCCATTCCAATGGGTGGTGTTGATATTGTACTAGGAGTCCAATGGTTATAATATTTTGGGACAATAGCTTTTAATATTCAAGAACTTTTCTTGAAATTATTTTGGGAATGAAAGGAAATTGAATTAAGGGGTATCACGGGGAAATCAGGGAAGATAATCATCTCTAATGGCATGACAAAGCTTTTGAAGAAATAACAATTGGGCGTGATTGCACAATTATGCTCACTAGAGGTTCAAACATCGAAATCATCTATTTCTCTAGATCTCCAAAAAGCCTTGGACAAGCATTCCAGGGTATTTGGTACTCCCAAATGCCTACCAACCATTCATGATTATGATCATGCTATTTACTTGATTCTAGGAAGTGTTCCTCCAAACATCAGCCTTACAGATATTCCTATGCCCAAAAGAGTGAAATTGAACATATGGTTGTAGGAATGTTAGAGGCCAGTATAATTCAACCTAGTCCAATTTATTTCTCTACGCTAGTAGTATTGGTGCATAAGAAGGATGGATCATGGTGTATGTTTCTGGATTATAGGGAGCTCAATAAGCTCATTATTAAAGATAAATTTCCCATTCATGTCATTTATGATTTTTTGGATGAATTACGTGTCTCTATTTACTTCACCAAGTTGGATCTTCATTTAGGATATCATCAAATTGGAATGAAGACTAAAGAAATTCCAAAAACAACATTCAGAAATCGTGAAGGTCATTATGAATTTTTGGTCATGCCTTTTGGCCTTACTAATACACCTTCCACATTTCAAGGTTTGATGAATTCCATTTTCAAACCCTTAGAAAATTTGTGTTAGTATTTTTTGATGATATACTAATCTACAGCAAGCCTTGGAAGGATCATGTTCAACATGTTGACAAGGTGCTCAAACTATTGGAGGAGAAACAATTATATGCAAAACCCTCCAAATGTTTCTTTGGACTACAGGTGGTGGAATGTTTGGGTCATATTTTATCTCATGAAGTTGTTAAGGTATACCCTCACAAAATTAAATCCTTTAAGGAATGGAAAATCTCCACAACCTTAAAGTATCTTATAGGATTTCTTGGGTTGATAGGGTATCATCACAAGTTTGTTAATAATTATGGGAGAAGAGTAGTGCCTATAACAATATTAATGAGGAAAGATGCATTTTCTTGGACTCTGGAAGCAACTAAGGCCTTTGGACATCTTAAAGAGGAAATGTGCCAAGAACTAGTCTTAGATACACCAAACTTCACAAAAACCTTTATTGTGGAATGTGATGCATCACGAAATGGAATTGGTGTTGTTTTAATGCAAGAAGGAAGACCCATTGCTTTTGAAATTTGTCCAATCAAGGGAAATGATTTACTCAAACTTATTTATGAGAAGTTAATGTTGGAAATACTACATGCACTAAAGCAATGGTGACCTTACCTAATGGGAAGGCACTTCAAGGTAAAAACGTATTATGATAGTCTTAAATACTTTTTCAAACAAATATTATCTTTAGAAGAGCAGTAGAAATGGATCACAAATATGTTGGGTTATGACTTTGAAATCATCTACATAAAATGGAATAAAAATGTTGTTGTAGATGCACTCTTGAGAAAGGATGAGTATGTGGAATCATTGCTTTGTGCCATTTCTATTATCCAACCTGATTGGATAACTAAAGAAAGGGATGAAAGGAAGAATGATGAAGAGGTGTGGACACTCATTCAAAATTTGTAGTAAGATCCTAGTACATATGATACATTTATTTTTAAAAATGATTCATTATGGTACAAATATCACTTATATCTCTGTAAGAATTACCAAATCAAACAAAAGATTCTTTTGGAATTGCACACCTCCCCCCTTAGGATGGCACTCAGGATTTTTAAAACCTTACCATAGGGTCAAGAAGGAATTTTTTTGGGATGGCCTTAAATATGATATTCAGAAGTTTGTGGTAGAATGTTTGGTTTGCAAACAAAATAAATTTGATACAATTAACACCTAGGGTTGGTTACAACCTTTAGCCATTCCAAGTCAGTGTTGAGAGGAGGTCCCAATGGATTTTATCACGGTTTTACCCAATTCTGAAGAAAAGAGTGTCATCATGGTGGTTGTTCATATATTTACCAAATATGCACACTTTTGTGCATCATCTCATCCTTTTAAATTCAGTACAGTTGCTACTACATTTATTGAAACAATTCAAAAGCTACATGGAAACCAAAATATTATTATAGGTTACAGAGATCTCATTTTCACTTGGACAAAATTATTTTCTTGTCTTTGTACTCAATTAGCTCATAGCTCATCTTATCATCCTCAATCTGACGAGAAAACTAAGATAATGAAAAAATGTTTGGAAGGATATCTTCGTTGCTTTGTATCTGATAAAAAAGCATAATGGGTCAAGTGGTTACCTATGGTTGAATGGTGATATAACACTTCCTTCCATATTGCAGCTAAAATGACCCCATTTATGGCACTTTATGGATATCATCCACCATCCATCACATCATATTTAATAGAAAACTCTAAGGTTCAAGCAGTGGAAGATCACATTGAGCATCAACAATAAGCTCTCCAACTCTTAAAGGATAACCTCACTCTAGTGCATAATTGAATGAAACGATAGGCATACCAACATCACAATGAAAGAAGTTTTGATGTACGTGACTAGATATTTTTATGCCTACAACCATACAAACAAATTTCCCTAAAGCAAGCTACGAAGGTAATAAATTATCACCCAAGTATTATGGTCCTTACAAAGTGCTACAAAATATTGGTACTATATATACAGAGTGGAGTTTCCTGGATCTTCCCAAGTACACCCAGTTTTCCATGTTTCATGATTAAAGAAGGTTATATGTGACAAGCTCCCAATTCAAACAGTATTTATAGAACTTGACAAAGAAGGAAAAATCATATTGGAGCCCGAAGAAGTCATGGAAACAATAACCTGTCAGCTACAGAATCGATCAATTTTAGAGTATCTCATTAAGTTGAAGAACTTACTCGTTGAATATTCCACATGGGAGGATGATAATTTTATACAAAAGTATACGTAACTACTCAAGCATTGAGGACAACACTTTGTTGAAGGAGAGGAGCATCTTAGGTCCTTATAATACTAGTGTAGCCCCCTTATTGTTATTGTTAGTATATCCCCATATTGTTATTGTTGTGCCCCATAGAAGCCCATTATTGTTGTTATTGTTATGTAGGCTCTGATTATATTGTGACCCCTTAGACTCCTATATATAGCAAGGAGGTCTTGTCATTTGAATCATCCAAGAATTATTCATTTATATGATTTAAAGGAGGTTTCCCCCTCAAAGAGGCTATTTCTAAAGTTGTTGATCTATATTTTCTTATGTTTTGTAAGCTAATTCCATAACAAAAAGTCAGTCATATATTCATTTATTTACCCTTAAAAAATGAAAAATGAAAATAGATATAACTTTTTGATAAGTTAGTCATATGATTTTTATTGGCCTTGAAATTTTGATACATACTACCTCCATAATAACAATGCCAATTGTATCTATTTGATTCAAGTTGTTAATCAAAAACTCTTCTCCTATAGCTAATGATTTTATTGCACATACGAATATGTGATTTCCTTCACGTCCCTCAAATATGAAATTGGGTTGTTTGTTTTGTATTCCCGGGTTGTGTACTATTTATAAGTCCTATAATATTCCCCAATGTTTTTGGCCTTCCAACAATATATATAGATTCTCCTTTATTTTTATCATTGCATCTTAGTTGTATATAATTTGCATCCACTCTGTATCTTCGCATACCTCACATATATTGAACCAGACGCATCCAATTGTTATAATTGTAATACGATCCGAAATACTCCATAAATTCAATTAATCCATCATAACAAACCTCTATGCCATCTGTTGTCATGGATAACTCATAAAAATATGTTTAGTTTTATTAGTCAAGGTTTTCCACCATTGATCTTTTCATCTATCTATTGTTTTTCTGAAAGAGGTTGTTGTGCTTTATATTTGGAGGTTAAGGAGGAAGAATGGGCCCATTCTATTTGTTTTGGAGAAATTCCCATATTCCCATATTCTCATCCCATTACACCCATTCCAACTCTAGCCACATTAATCCATTTCCAAAATCTAGGCGTGACCAATTCCCCTTTGAAAACATTCATAAAACATGTCGCAGTCCTTTTATAAGGCTAGACTTGCAAAACATATCGTTATTGGCCCTTCCCTTTTTCCTTTGCATACATCTCTACCTGTCCCCTTTCACGATTTCGATTTCGATATTGTATATCACAATATCCCTCCTATCACCAATTGCGATATCGCAAAGTTCCTTCCACATCTGTCAATATTGCATATCGCATGTCCTGGCTGTCGATAAGTCCCTGCCATCGATTGTGATAACCTCGCCATTGCGATTGTGATGGATATGAAAGGATTTTACACTATATTTTAAAGTTTTCAGGTCCGCATGTCCTATAACTCCCCAATGTAATACACAAGACCCTCTCCGTTTGCGATGCAATCAAAGCCAGCGGATGTGATATTTTATACAAGGGATTTAAAGGGGTGTCAGGTCCTTCCCTTTTCAAAGGTCGTGTATTAATTAAACACCCCCAATCTTTGGATGGCCAAGATTGATGGTTCCTAGGTCTTTTCGGCTCCTCACCACCACCAACCCACCCCGATGTTTCCCTTTATCGGTAAGGGGGGGGTCCAAAAAGTGGTTTCATTCCCGTCGGTCCCACTCCTAACCACCGTAGCATTTCTCACCCCCCCCTTCAATACTGTATACCACTCCTACCCCCCTCTGAAAGTAGTTTTTCGTCGCTCCCGCCTGATCCCACTCCTGCTTACCATTCCATTCTCCTGGCCTCCATTCACGCAGTTTTTATAACTCACTATCCCAATTATATTCTTTTCCCCCAATCCCCAACAGCCACGTGGCCCATCCTGCATGAACAATTCTGAGAGAAGTGGCCCTCTTGCTTTCCTTCATAAATGCAGACCACAATGAGATTTCCAAAAGAATTATCCCCCTTTTCTACAGATATATTACGATTAAAATTATTTCCACAAATTTCCCAATAGTCTATAAATGGATAAATTAATGTAAAAGGGGAAAATGATTAAACTAAAATAACATCAAAAGCAACAAAGGAAAAGAAGATGACGGGGCATTTTCAGCATGTTTCAACAGAAAATAGCACAACAGATTCGAAGAGTCAGATGTTCGAGTTTCCACCAATATAGTGTCACGCTTTAAATTATTGTAACAATTCATACAACTCCCATTTGTATTCAAACTCTGTTGTAATAGAAAATCTCTGAGAAGGTTCAAGGTTTTATTATATCTCATAGTTTTTTATTGAATCTAGCCCAAGTGGCATATTATGTAAAGAGATATTTCTCTATAAATAGGTATATTTTCAACTCTGCAAAAGGGGATCGATGATATGAGAGCCATTGTTGTATTGTTTTCAATTAATAGAAAATACAGTTGCAGCATACTCTGCTTTAACCTCAGATTCATTCTAGTTTCAGTCCTATCCTATCATGCTCCTTTGTTATTAGTTTTTAGAGCTTATTGGATTACTTTGAATTCAATGTTGCATTACTCCAACTTCCTTCAATTTGTTGTGATTACTGTGAATGTCCATTTCCACATTAGTAAACCAAATATGCCTCAGCTTTCATAAAACAATGTTGTTTGTTGTCATTTTTCTTTAATTGGCTCCAAGCCCAATGGTGGTTTTCCTCACACTCTTTCACATAAAAAATCACATAGAAAACTAGATTTAGCCATCTGTATTTTAAAAAAACAAATATTGAGAGAGCCCTCTCAAATTGGAAGGGCTGACTTCCAATCAAAAGCTGGTTTGAAATAGTTACATTGGGTTGAAGGGTTGACATGGCCCAACCCCCACCAACCTGGTTGATAACATTTTGGTGCATCTTCCGGGAGCCAAAATGCTCCTTTTCCAGGATTCTCTTCAAGTCTCTTCTTTCTAATTCCTGAGGATAGCAGGAAATTCAGATGTTCGGAAGGTTGTGATATTACCCTAGTGACTCCACTCTTAAAAGACACCGAAGATAGAAGCTTCATGGTGACTCCATTGTTTATAGATCAGTAGCTTGAAGATTTTCAAGATGAGTTCTACTATAAGTCTATTCCAGTCATTAATGAAGGTGAAGTTTCTTTCACTTGTAAGCTTAAGTGATGGATTATTTTTTTATTATGAGTTGCCCATATATGATCCACTACTGATTTTGTTCAAGCATAGTCAAGAAGCCTGGGTGTTGGATCATCTCTTTGTCTGATTAAACTGGAGATTTTATATCGCTTGAATTAAGCAAGTGGATTTTCAAATGTTAGAGTAGGACATAAATAAGCTTGTTGGGCAAGCATTTCCTTTAGGTTTAGATTACATGTTGTAGTTTTCTTTTCAGTTTGGTGAAGTGGGTTTGATGTAGTCTTCAGATTGGGATAAGCCTAATGATCAGGCAACTGGTCTTCTAGTTCTTTGCTGCACCACTGGGGTGCAACATCCCCATTGAATCTAATGTTATCCATGATAACTCATAAAAATATTTTTAGTTTTCTTAGTCAAGGTTTTCCACCACTAACCTTTTCATCTATCTGCTATTTTTTTGAAAGAGGTTGTTGTGCTTTATATTTGGAGATTAAGGAGGAAGAACAGATCCATTCTATTTGTTTTTTATAATTGCCCATATTCCCATATTCTCATCCCATTACACCCATTCCAAATTTAGTCACATTAATCCATTTCCAAAATCTAGTCATGACCCATTCCCCTTTGAAAACCTTCATAAAACATGTCACAGTCCTTTTGTAAGGCTGGACCTGCAAAAATTATCGCTATCGACCCTTCCCTTTTTCCTTTGCATACATCTCCACCCATCCCTTTTCCCAATTGTGATTGTGATATTTTATATCACAATATCCCTCTGATCGTCGATTGCGATATCACAAAGTTCCTTCCCCCTCCGATGATATCGCATATAGCATGTCTCGACTGCCGATAAGTCCTTGCCGATAAAATCTCTCTGCCGATTGCGATAACCCCATCATTGTGATTGTGATGGATCTAAAAGGATTTTACGCTATATTTTAAAGTTTTAAGGTCTGCCTGTCCTAACTCCCCACCCCCCCCCCCCCCCCATGTAATACATAGGCCGCTCTCTGTTTTTTATGTGATCAAAGCCGGTGGATGCAATATTTTTATACAGGGGATTTAAAGGGGGTGTCATTTCCATCTATTTTCAGAGGCTGCATATTAATAAACATCCCCATATTTGGAATGGTGTGGATTGATTCCACCTTAGATCGATGACTCCCCAAGACTTTAGGCCCCCCCACCACCCTCCCCCCCCCCCCCCCCCCCCCATGTTTCCCTTTATCGGTAGGGGGGCGGGGGTTCTGAAAAGCGATTTCTTGCTCATCGATCCCACTCCTATGTGTCACCACCATGGCATTTTGTACCCCCCTGTCAATACCATATACCACTCCTACGCCCCTCCGAAAGCGGTTTTTGGCTGCTCCTACCTGATCCTACTCCCACTTACCATTCCATCTCGGCCTCCATTCATGCCGCAGTTAATACTCACTATCCTGATTGTATTATTTTCCCCCAATCCCCAACTGCCACATGGCCCATCCTACATGAACAGCTCTGAGAGAAGTGGCCCTCCTGTCTTGATTCGTAAACGCAAACCATAATGAGATTTCCAAAAGAATCCCCCCCTTTGCTATGGATATATTATGATTAAAATTATTTCCCCAATTTCCCAATAGTCTATAAATGGATAAATTAATGTAAAAGGGGAAAATGATTAAACTAAAATGACAGTAGAAGTAGCAAAGGAAAAGAAAACAACAAGGCATTTTCAGCACGTTTCAACAGCAAACAGCATAGCAGATTCGAAGAGCCAGATGTTCGAGTTTCCACCAATAAAGTGTCGCGCTTTAAATTATTGTAATAGTTCATATGACTCCCACTTGTATTCGAACTCTGTTGTAATAGAAAATCCATTAGAAGGCTCAAGGTTTTATTAGATCTCACAGTTGTTGATTGAATCTAGCCTAGGTGGTAGATTATGTAAAGAGGTCTTTCTCTATAAATAGGTAGATTTTCAACTCTGCAAAAGGGGATCGATGATGTGAGAATCACTGTTGTATTGTTTTCAATTAATGGAAAATACAGTTGCAACATACTATGTTTTAACCTAAGATCCATTCTAGTTTCAGTCCTATCCTATCATGCTCCTTTGTTATTAGTTTTCAGAGCTTATTTGATTACTTGGAATTCAATGTTGCATTGCTCCAACTTGTTATGAAACCAACTCACAGAAAGATAGAAAAGATAGATCAACGCCTTAGAAATAAACCTCTTCGAGGGGGAAACCTCCTTAACATTACACAAATGAACAATTCTTAGATGATACAAATGACAAGACCTCCTTTCTATATATAGGAGTCTAAGGGGTCATAATATAATCAGAGTTGACATAACAATAATAATGTAAGGGCACAATAATAATAATAGTGGGCTTCTATGGGGCACAATAATAACAATATGGGGACTGTATGGGCACAACAATATAATAAGGGGGTTGTACTATTAACAATAAGGGGTTACACTAGTAGTATAGGAACCTAACATGCCCCTCTCCTTCAAAAATTGTTGTCCTCAATGCTTAAGGAGTTCTTGATGATTCTGTATAATTTCTTGTCCTCCCATGTGGAATCTTCAGTGAGTAAGTTCTTCCACTTGATGTGATACTCTGAAATTGATCTATTTCGTAGCTTTTGATTTCTCGGTTCTATGACTGCCTCAAGTTCCAATATGATTTTTCCTTCCTTGTCAAGCTCTCACAATTCTGTTTGAACTGGGATCTTCTGCAACTTTTGAATGAGTTCCCACTCCTTTGGGCATATGGATATATGTAAGGCCTGATTTTTGGAGGAACACTTCGTGGAATCAAATGAATATCATGATCATGATCACGAATAGGTGGGAGGCCTTTGGGAGTCTCAAATACCTTGGAATGATTGTCCAAAACGTTTTGGAGATCTGGAGAAATACATGATTTTGATGTGGGATCCTCTAGTGAACATAATTGTGCAATTACACCCCATTGTTCTTTATTTATAAGCTTTGTCATGCTGTTAGAGTTGATTATCTTTCTAGGTTTTCCTTCGATACCCCTCAATTCAACTTCCTTTCCTTCCCAAAAAAATTCCAAGAAAGTTCTTGAAAATTGAAAGCTATCATACCCAAAGATTGTAGCCATTGGACTCCTACTAAAACATTAGCACCACCCATTGGAATGGAAAGCATTGGGATATTAAATACATATTCTCCATGGATAGCTTGATATTATGGCACTTTCTAGAGTAATTTATGGTTCCTCCACTTGCAACCATCACTTGACACTCCGGTGTTGGATATAGGAAGCAATTCAATTCCTTGGCTATCTTACAATCAATAAAATTATGGATACTTCTTGAATCAATCAACACTCTTACCTTTTTCTTCTTGATATGTCCTTCTATCTTGATAGTTTGAGGAGTGGTAATTTCTTCCAATGCATTATAGGATATGGTCGAATTGATTTCTTGAGACTTGATGTGATCTTTCAATTCTTGAACATTTTCCTTCTTGATATGTCCTTCTATATTGATAGTTTGAGGAGTGGTAATTCCGTCCAATGCATTACAAGATATGGTTGGATTCATTTCTTCATTCTCGATGCGATCTTTCACTTCTTGAACCTTTTTCTTCTTGATATGTCCTTCTATCTTGAGATTTTTAGGAGTGGTAATTTTTCCCAATGCTTTACAAGATATGGTTGGATTCATTTCTTCTTTCTTTGGGGTTGGTTCCTGGTGTATATACTCTTCTTTTGACGTTTCTTGATCCTTTTCTTCCTCCTCTCCACAATCAATGTAAAATAATTTCTTCTTAGCACATGTATGACCTTTAATGTATTTGCTATCACAATTGTAACAAAGCCATTTTTCTCTTTTTTCTTCCAATTGTTGTGGTGTAACCCTTGTAGGTTGTAGAAGGCTAGGAGAAACAACACTTCCATCTTTATAGTTGTGAGGGGTAGACTTCCTTGTTGCCATAATTTTGCTTTCCACTTTGTAACAAAGCCCTTTTTCTCTTTTTCTTCCAACTGTTGTGGTGTTGCTCTAAAGAAGGTGTTTCTCTTTGTATTCTCATAATGTTCTATCATTTCCTCAGTGAAAATTGACCATGTAACAAGTTGTTTATGAGAAAAAATCCCTTTATACCATAAAAATTGATCCGGTTCTAAATATGGAGATGCAATACATACCTTTTGTAACAATGGTACACCATGTAGATCAAAATATTGCTCCATCTGTAGTATCCAATTTACTGGATCCTTTCCATCAAACATCCTCATATCGCCTTTTCTTGATTTCAGGAGCTCGATCTTGAAATGATTGTAACTCTGTACTTTCAAATCTCAAAGTTCTGAACTTGTCTCTTGCAGTAGCCCTTTGAGTCCTCTTTCTAGCCCCGCAAGTCTGATCAGAATTTGATTCTCCAAGAAAGAGTTATGCCCAATCTCCTAAGATGACCTAATTATATAATGTTTCAGTAGAGCGAACTTGTATGACATGCCATGTGTCACTGTGTTGACCTTTGGATCTGAAAACTATGCAACAAAAACTACAGTCTGTCCCATTTGTGTAACTTCTTACGAAATTTCAATTTGTTGCTCAGAGAGAAAGTTATGACATTTTCCCAAGGTCACCTATTTATGATGTAATTCAGGAGTCTGCAAAACCCTAACTTCCTTAGATCATATATCCCAAAATATAGTGAGACAAGATCTAAAATTTGGACTCGAGATTCAGAACAATTTGTTCTCAAATGTTTTTTTCTTTAGATTCTGAAACTTCATAGCAAAAAGGTTATAGCAAAAATACCACGATGGTTTGTTTTAGATGAAATTCTGGAACTTGCAAAAACCCTAACTTCCTCATATCATATCTCTGAATATATAGTGAGACAAGATCTAAAATTCGGATGCACAGTTCAACAAGATTTCTTCTCAAATGGGTTTTTTTTAGCTTTTGAAACGTCACAGAAAAAAACTTATAGCAAGAATACCATGATGACCTGTTTGGAGCAATGAAACCCTAGAATCCAAAGCTCTGATACCAAATGTTATGAAACCAGCTCACAGAAAGATAGAAAAGATAGCTCAATGCCTTAGAAATAAGCCTCTTTGAGGGGGCAACCTCCTTTACATTACACAAATGAACAATTCTTAAATGATACAAATGACAAGACCTCCTTTCTATATATAGGAGTCTAAGGGGTCAGAATATAATCAGAGCTGACATAACAATAATAATGTAAGGGTAGAACAATAACAATAGTGGGCTTCTATGGGGCACAATAATAACAATATGGGGACTACATGGGCACAACAATATAATAAGGGGGTTGTACTAATGACAATAAGGGGTTACACTGATAGTATAGGGACCTAACACACTTCCTTCAATTTGTTGTGATTATTGTGAATGTCCATTTCCACAATAGTAAATCAAAGATGCCTTAGCTTCCTTTAAACAATGTTATTTGTTTCTTTTCTTTAATTGACTCTATACCCAATGGTGGCTTTCCTCGCACTCTTTCACATGAAAAATCACATAAAAAACCAGAGTTAGCCATCTATATTTATAAAAAAAAAAATATATTGAGAGAGCCCTCAAAGATTGGAAGGGCTAACTTCTAATCAAAAGCTGGTTTGAAATAGTTACACTGGGTTAAAGAGTTGACACAGCCCAACCCTCACCAACCTGGTTGATAACACCATCAATGGAAAATAGCCCCAAACCATGTAACGATGATGGAGAAATGTGATATATCTACTCGTTGAGACGAAAATTAGTGTCGACTTGAGGAAGGTCCTTGCGTACCCATCATTTCACTAGATGTTTGTACCTCAAGTGAACCTCAATGTTGATATGCTCTCAGCATCATAAGAATATGACCTCCCTTCTGCAAGAAAAAATTCCATGTGTCTACAAAATTTTCTTCGATCTTCTAAGCTCTAGTTGATCTCTATCTATTAGATGCAATAGATCTATGACTTTAATCCACTCTGCTTGAACTTCCCTCACTTGAAAAAGATAGATCTGACAGGTAATTATTTGGTTACACCTAAGTGCATCGAATGAGAGAAGGAATTGTTGATTTTTGATAAATCAGAAGGTACTCCAAGCCCTAGGGTTTGGGGTTTGGAGGTTGGAGTGCTACAATAGGGAATTGTGGGCTTGGAACCCAAGATGTGGGCTTTTCACCCAAGCATCTGGGTGTGAATCCTTGAGGCCTACTATACATGTGATGGATGTAAATGATAGAGGATGTTGAGAGGAATCCAACACAATGAAAATCATCAAATTCTGAGTTGTCTGTGTGGAGAAATTAATTTTTAAAGTTAATGAATGGCTTTGATCAAGGTTTTCCAGGTGTTTAGAGACCTTGTGAAATTTTTTCAAACCCACACAATAGATTTGATGGAGCCCTCATGTTTCGGTATAAATATGAGGTGAATGTGAGGCTAATCCATCATCCCAAATGCAACAATTCTAAGGAAAAAAATCACCACTGGTAGTTTCAGATGAAGAAGGAGAGGAATGAGGAGAATAAGGATTATTTTGAGCTCTGTTGTGTGGGTTTGACAGGTCTAGGGTGCAACAAAGGAAATATGAGTTGAATCTGGGCTATTTGGTGCATGTTTCAAGGTGTTTTCTTCTTATTTTTGGAGGGTCACGGGCTCTGTGAGATAGCAGAGGCACCGCAAGCTTGTTTTTGGCTTGTTGTAGGGGTCATCAGGTCTATCTCCCATTGCATAAGCAAGGTACAAGTAGCATGGGAAAGAAGCAAAGGGAAGCAAGTAAGCAAAAATGGAATACAAGACTATTGAAGGGGTTAGAGAGGGTTTACATGGACTTTATTTATGTCATAACGAAATTGGAAACCTACATCAGTTGCACTAGCTCATGAGTACAGGTATGTTGATGTTTTAGTGTTGAATTATTTCTATGGAAGGAGTCCTAGATTGGATAGAAGTATTGGGTACCTTTAAATTGTTGGATGGCAGTGCGTAGGTGACCCAAGAGTATCCCTTCATAAACATGTCATAAAGGAACTTGGAAGCTAAAGGTGGGTGAAGTATTGAGCCTATGAGTAGCTCTTTGATGGACATAGGAACCTACTAGAAGAGGAATTTTGGTGCTTAGGGATTGGATAGCTTAGAGGAGAAGATTGGATCGGCCAAATTTCATTGTCACAGAAGAGACTTGCAGTAGTGATAGAGGGCAACCCTCCTGGAGTCTCTATGTGTTGTTCCTTGATGGACTAAAGAATAGCTAGTGAGTAGATTAGGAGAAGGACTAGTAGGTTACAGGGTATGACAAAGAAGATGTGAGGTGCACTACGTCAGCTAGACTAACATATTACCTTGTACTTGTGAATATTTGAGGGCCATTATCCATGTTATGGGAGCCTTAAGCTGTTGCATTATTCAATTGGATTAATATAACGAATATTGGGTTGTTGTACATACTTGTGTAAAAAGTTGTGTATATTTTTTGCACTGGTAGATTTACTGTTATTTATATTCTACTGAGTAAAGTAGTTTCATTGTGATCCTTGGTTTTGTAGTGTCATTGATTTAAGATTATATCCTAGACACCAGGGTCACAGAAAAACAACATGGTATTAGAGTGTGTCTGAGCTACTTTGAGGGACAGTGAATCAGATTGTGCACAGTGAAGTATAGTGTAAGAGGGAGTTGGTCACATTGTAAGTGAAGGGCTCAGTACAATATCGAAGTTCCAAGTTGGTCTCCAATATGAGGACAGGTTGGAAGGGTTGTCCAACTATAGTCCATGGAAGGAAAGGATCAAGTTGGTCTTGCAATTCAATAGGATATGGGAGTTTGCCGAGAAATCCATCAAGAAGGAAATTGACCCTAAGGAGATGGAAGTGTACAAATAAATGGATATGAAGGACTCCATAATACCATATTTGTCCAGGAAGAACACCGCTCATGAGATGTGGATGGATCTTCAACATTTGTTCCCGAATAAGAATAAGAACTGGGTGCTAGTATTAGAGGACAAGTTGGAGTCCACCAAGATGTTTCAGGGTGAAGGAGTGACTTCATATCTGATGAGGATGTCTCAAGTCAAAGATGAGCTTGGTGTCATTGGTGTGACTATTTCAGATTCAGATATGGTGAGGATTTTGAAAGGGTTCAACGAGGAATGGAAGCCCTTCATCAAGGGGATCGTTTCCAGAGTGAAGTTTCTAGACTAGAATAGGCTATGGGATGACTTCATTCAGGAAGAGTTGCGAGATGAGGATCTTCATATGAAGAAGAAGTCTTCAGATGATAACATGGCACTTGCAACAAGAATGAAGGGCAAGCAAAAGAATGACTTGATTAAGCTCAAGTGTTTCCACTATGGCGAGATGGGTCATTTTTTGACAAGATGTCTGATGAAGAAGAAGGTGGGAGATGATGAGAATAATAAAGGGAATACATTCTCTCACCAAGAGATTGGAGGAGGAGGACTTTGACTTGATATCTAATTTATCGTAGGGTAACATCAATGAGGTTGCATGGTGCGTGGATAGTGGGGCATCGAAGCATATGACAAGGTCATATGAAGTATTTGAGACTCTAGCTAAGTGGGACTCAGTTTCACATGGTGTTGGGAGAAAAGAGTCAGAAGGAGATCCAAGGATCAAGAGTTGTGCCATTTAGGATGGAATCAAGAAAGGTGATCCAAGTCCAGGATGTATTGTTTGTACCAAGACTCATATATAGCATGATATTTTTCTCACTGATTGAGCAAAAGGGGTTTGATGTCTTATTCTAGAGTGGGAAGGTAAGACTATAGCACAAAGCCTTTAGCTCCACAGATGTGGTGAATGGACATAGATAGCATGGTCTATATAGGCTTATGGGAAAGCCTATGGATCATAGGAAGAAGAAGCAAGAGGACTGGGTGCAGTTTCTATAGAAGTAGGTATAGGTGCAGGTTTTAGAGGAGAAGGTATAGGTTCCAGAGGTTTAGAGGGAATTGAGTTCTAGAGGGAGTTTGTAGGTTCATAGGGAGACTTTGCATCCCAAGAAGAGTGTGTGTTCAGTGGGGAGAAAGGGTGCTCCTATAGCTGCCAAGAAGGAATCATGGAGAGAGTGGAAGACATTTCAAGAGAAGAAGAAGAAGAAGTGGGATGCTTCTAGTGACAACAACACTTCCAAGAGAGGCATAGTCCATGCTATAGGGATTGCTTCAATTGTGGGTGTCAAGAGTTGGGTGAGTGTTATGAGCAGTGGTGATGATGATGATGAGATACTTCCTAGTCTTGGAAGTACCTCCCTCAGTAAGAGAGAGTGTTGATTTTTGATAGCTTGGGAGGTACTCTAAGCCCTGGGGTTCAAGGTTTGGAGGTTGGAGCACCACAATAGGGAATTGTGGGCTTGGAACCCAATATGTGGGATTTTCACACAAGCATGTGGGTGTGAATCCATGAGGCCTACTAGACATGTGATGGATGGAAATAATAGAGGATGTTGAGAGGAATCCAAAGCAACGAAAATCATCAAATTCCGAGTTTTATATGTGGAGAAATTAATTTTTGCAGTCAATGAATGGGTTTGGTCAAGGTTAGCTAGGTATTTAAAGACCTTGTGACAAGTTGCTAAGCCCACACATTATATTTGATGGAGCCCTCATGTTTATATATAAATATGAGGTGAATGTGAGGCTAATCCATCATGCCAAGTGCAACAATTATAAGGAAAAACATCACCTATGGTAGCCTCAGCTCAGGAAGGAGAGGGTTGAGTATTAGGGTTGAGGACTGTTGTGTGGATTTAACAGGGCCGAGGTGTGCAGAGGCCAACCGAGTTTAATTTGGGTTATTTGGTGCATGTTTCAAGGTGTTTTCTCCTTGTTTTTATAGGGCTTTAGGCTCAATGAGATAGCAGAGGCATTGCAGGCCTATTTTGGGCTTGATGGAGGGTTTGTAAGTTATATCTCCCATTTTAGAAGCAAGGTATAAGAAGCATGGGTAGGAAGAAAAGGGAAGGAAGTAAGCCGCAATGGAAGAGAGGGTTGTTGAAGAGGTTAGAGAGGGCTAATGTGGACTATGTTTATTGGGTACCTTTGGACTGTTGGAGGGAAGTGTGTCGGTGACCCAAGAGTATCCCTTGATTAGCCTATCATAAAGGAACTTGGAAGCTAAAGGTGGGTGAAGTATTAAGCCTATGAGTATATCTTTGATGGATGAAGGAATTTATTAAAAGAGGCAGTTTGGTGCTCAAGGATTGGCCAGCCTAGAGGATCAAATTGGATCAGCCAAAGTTCATTGTAGCAGAAGATATTTGCAGTAGTGATAATCGGCATCCCTCCCAGAGTCTCTATGTGTTGTTCCTTTATGGACTAAGGAACATCTCGTGAGACTAGCAAAAGGGCCAGTATGTTATAGAGTATGACAAAGCAGTTGTGAGGTTCACTACATCAACTATATCATCATATTATCTTGTATTTGTATTCTTGTACTTGTGGAATGAGGGCCATTATCCCTGGTATAGGAGCCCTATATTGTTGTATAATTTAGTTGGATTAATATAACGAATATTGGGTTGTTATACATACTTGTGTAAAAAGTTGTGTATATTTTGTGCACTAGTAGATGTATTGTTGTTTATATTTGTTTTGTGCAAAGTAGGTTTTTTGTGATCCTTGGTTTGGTAGGATAAGTGATTTAAGATTTTATCCTAGACACCAGGGTTATGGAAAAAGAACATCAATTACCTACAGGAAAATGCATCAAATTAATCTATTTGTGAGTAATGATTCTTGCGTATGTGATTCCCTAGAAAATCCAAGTAAATATGGTGCATGGGATTTTTTTTTAATTTAGTTCCTCTCATTATATCTCTTTTTCATTGGATCTTGGATAAGGGACCAATAATTGAGCCAAGCTATTAGCCCTAGTGTCCCTTCTTGGATTAGCCATTAATAAAAATGTAAGTAGTTTCTAGGTCTATGGGAACTAAAAAGTTTCAATGGATTGGCTCAATGGAAAAATAACCAAGCAGAAATTAGGTATTCAAGCAGTGATAAATCATATATGATCAGCTATGAGAAGCAGCTTTAAAATAGTATACTTTTCTCACATTTTTCTTGAACATAACTTTGAGGTTGATTCTTAACTAAAGTTGGTGTTCACTGGAGGATGTAACGATGAAGTTTATGGAGGAAAATGAGAGTGTTCTTGTTGAAGAATGTGTAGCTTTGGTCAGTCTTCATAATTATCATTGTACTTGAAAATTAAAAAAAATTTTGATCAAAATTTAACTAGGAATGCAAAAAATTACAAATATAACCATACACATAGAGATGTAGTGGAAATAAAACATAATTTCATAATATCAAAGAACTTAAATATGCTTACATACATAATGGAAATAAACTAGCTCGAGCGATGGTAGCTTATCCTTGAGAAGAGATGTGGAGGCTACATGCCTATGAACTATGTTATAATGAAGCTTGAAGGCCTATTTATTATTGAAAAACAATGGAAAACCATAAACATCCAAAACCCTAACCTTATGAGATGAAACACCAAACTATGAGCCTGGTTGAGGTAAGTTGGTACATCAAATTCTCGGGGTTGTAACTTTGGCATATGATCTTCATTTGACGCACACAATAGAAATATCTATCTGGAGACTACAACTATTGACAATGAATATTGAGTTGAAAACTCAAATTCACCATTTTTGTTGGTTTTCCCAAAAACATTGTTTAGGGCCTCAAAACAGCTTCGGAAGTTTAGGACCCGAAAAACTGCCAAAAATAGTAAATTGTGCTACAATTAAGGAAACTGGAAAGTTG
The DNA here is from genome assembly GCA_000404065.3 of Pinus taeda. Lineage (NCBI taxonomy): Eukaryota > Viridiplantae > Streptophyta > Pinopsida > Pinales > Pinaceae > Pinus > Pinus taeda. Next base: position 79,851 of record APFE031601298.1, on the reverse strand, counting down.
AAAGAAACAACGGTGGAGGTCCAAGTAGAATAGATGGGTGGCCACCAATATCCACCTCGATCATTCCTCCCCCCTTAGGAAGTAATGGTCCCCATTACGTTGATTTTCTCCATGAGATGAGGAAACTTCTGCTGAACTTGGTCCCTAGTGAGTCACCTTCCCTCATGAAGGAGTTGGCCTGCTTTGACAACTCAATATAGTTGGATCCTTTGTTGTCAAGTGTTCTTGATCTGTGTGTCCATGATCTGATCAGTTGTGGCTTGTTCCATGTAGTTTTGGTTTAACTCTATTGGTGTGAGTTGTTCTGCAATGTCGGATGTGTCCAACAATGGTGGAAAGCAGGGTCAAAGGAAATCCACATTGAACACCAAGTGCATACCAAAGAATGGTGGAATACTGAGCTCGAAGGCATTTTCCCCTACTTCCTTGGTGATGGTATATCGAAGCGGAAAATCTTGTCGTGGGGGCTAGAAAGGCGCTCCTTCTACGAATGTAGCCAAACTTTGTCGCCCACCTGGAACTTGTGTGGCACCCAATGTTGATCATGTCACTACTTGTACTTAGCATTGGCTCTGTCCAATATGTCATGGACCTATTTGTGGATGTGCTAAATGTGGTCAATGAAGTTATTTTCCTTGTCATCTTCGAATTGGACATGAGTTGAATCTGCGTGAGTAGCTGCAAATGGTATGGCCACATCAATGGGACATGGTGACTGGAATCCCAAGCCCACCTGAAAAGGTTTGTGGCCAGTCAAGATGTGGAGATATTAGTTATAGCTATGCTAGACATAGGGGAGGCTCTCATCCCATGTGCATGGATGCTTTGAGTTGTACATGAACAGAATGTGTATGATCATCCTGTTTACGGCCTCTGTCTGGCCATCAGTTTGGGGATGGAAAGTTGTGGACTTAGTCAGCTTGGTGTCTAGCATCAACCAGAGACTAGACCAAAATGTACTAAGGAACCCGTTGTCCCAATCTGAGATGATAAACTGTGGGATCCCAAAGTGTGCTGGCACTCATTCAAAGAAGAGTTTAGCAGTGGCTTCTAATGTGATATTATTCTTACAGGCCACCATAATTGCCATCTTCGAGAATTTTTTGATGACCACAAAAACACAGTCATTGCCATGCTTAGTAGAAGGAAGGCCCGACATGTAATCCATGGAGATGGATTCCCAAGGTCGACTAGGGTTAGGTAGTGGAGTATAAAGGCCTTTCTTCTTGATGATTGGTTTGGAAATGGCATAGACAGTGTAGGATCTAATGTACTTCCTGACATCATGTTGAAGATTTGGCCAATAGAAATACTTCTGCAGTACTACCATTGTTTTCTCAACCCTGAAATGCCTGGTGTCCTGATTGTAGTGCGCTTCCCAAATCATCTTGGCACACTCGCTTGAAGGAACACAAAGGTGTCCTAGGTGGCATAAGCATGCATCCTGGAAGTGAAAATTGAGAACTTACTGACCCTCCAAGGGTGTCTGGTATATGTGGCAAAATTTTAGGTTTCTTTTGTAGAGAAGTGTCCAATCAGAAGTATCATTCCACAAGAGTTGAGCATTGTGGTTAACGCCATGATTGGGGTTCAGCTAAGGCAGCCTGCAACGTTATTGGTGTCTCCCTTCTTGTACTTGATATTCAAATGGAATTGTTGCAAGTATGTGGACCACTTATGATGGTGATCATTCTACAACTTCCCTTGCATCTATATGAACTACAGGGGTCGTGGTCTATGTGGATGATCGTTTCCTTCCTTAAAATGTAATGCTTCCATTTTCGGCAGGCATGAACAATGGAATACATCTCTTTGTCATAAGTGGGATAATTCTTAACTGTGTTTGAAAGTGTCTCACTGTGATATGCAACTGGATGCCCTTGTTGAGTAAGGACTGCCCCAGTAGCATAGTCAGAGGCACTTGTCTTGATCTCAAATGGTTGTTGCAAGTTTGGTAATGTGAACACTGGTGCAGAGCAAAGGCGATGTTTCAACATTATGAATGCCTTTTGTTGAGATTCAGACCAAAATAATTTTTCTTTCACTCCTCCCTTGGTGACTCGACTTAAGGGCCAAGTGATATGAGAGAACCCCAACACAAACCTGCAGTAGAAATTGGCAAGACCCAAAAAGTTGTGGAGCTTTATCAGAGTGGTTGGGGTTGGCCAATACTGAATGACTTGGATCTTGGTTGGATCCACATGCACCCCCCATTCATCAATAATATATCTTAGATACTGAACCTGGGTCATGCCAAAAGTGCATTACTCCAAATTGGCACACAACTTGTGTTGCCGTAGTGTTTGGAGAACCTGTCGGATGTGGTGGAGGTGCTCTTCCCAACCATGGTTGAAGATCAGGATGTCATCCAAGTATACCACTATAAATGAATTGGTGAATGGTTGCAATATGTTATCCATCAACCTCATGAAGGTTGTAGGAGCATTCGTCCACCCGAAAGGCATAACCAACCATTCGAAAAAGGCCCTCCTTGGCTTTGAAGTTAGTCTTCCACACATCAGAGGGTTTGATTGGTACCTGGTGATATCCAGAATTCGATTTGATCTTGCTGAAATATTTCCCCCCCTTGAGTTGGTCCAGAAGGTCACCAATCCATGGGATCGGGTACCTATTCTGGACAATGATCTTGTTCAGCTCCTGATAGTCAATACATAGTCTCCAAGTCCCATCCTTCTTCTGTACTAACATGATTGGGCTCCCACAGGATGATGAACTCAGCTAGATGTGACCTTTTTGCAGTAGCTCTTCAATCTGCCTCTTGATTTCGTCATTCTCCATAATAGAGTGCTAATAGATTAGTCCATTGGGAAAAAATGGACCTAGGGTCAGATTGATGGAGTTCTTAACCTGACAATGTAGAGGCACCCCTATGGGGGAGGTGAAGATGTCCTCATACTCCTCCACGGCCTTGTCCATTTTTTCTGTCATGCGAAAGGGCCTTGTCCAGAGGTCATGGCCACCATCTTCTTCTTTCCCTGATGGAATATCATCATGAAAACAAATTTCCCAGTTTTGGAAATGAGCTTATTGCATTGTTTTGTAGTAACCAAAGAGATGGCGGTAGGCGATGCTACCTCTAGTATCCTATACAACTTATATCCCAAGCTAACAATAACAGCACAGGGCCTTGACTCATACACAACATGTCACTTCCACAAGTATGGTTGGCCTAATAATACATCACAAACATCAAGAGGAGAAATGCCACATAATACCTCATCTGTGAAGGGCTTGATGTTGTATGGAAGGTGGAACTGCTAGCTGACGTGGAGATTTCATCCTTAGTGAAGCCACCCGATGGTGTATGGTTGTGGGTGTGTTGTGGTCAGTAAGTCCAGCCACTTCATGACCTATGCTGAAATGAGGTTCTTTTGGCTCCCGCTGTCAACAATAAACTGTAGAGGGGAACCCTTTCCCCACATTTGGGAGTGGAAGAGGTGCTCATCCTCCTTTGGATCTTTGCATTCCTCCTTCTGGATCTTCGTGGTGGCAATGATGCCATTGGGCTCTACATCAATAATCTATTTTCCTTTGTCATTCCCCTTGTCAGGTTCTGACTCAGAGTTGGAACATGCATCTAATTCAAAAGCCTTAAGCTTGGCCACTAGTGACTGCTTGTCGCGACACTCACTTATGTTGTGAGTGGAGCTCTTATGGAACTTACACCACTTTCCCATGTCCTTCTTCGACTTCGTGGTGTTTTTCTTTTCTTGCAGCTTTGGCGAGTTGCCTGGTGCTGCCCCACCTTGGCTCTATCCATTTTTCTATGGTTTGGGGGCACTTTTCCCTTGCTTCAGATTCGTAGATCCAAATTCTCGCCTTTTTTGTTTAAGCTTCTACTCGATCTTGACAATGTATCGGTATGTCGTGCCATGTGAGGAGATGTCCATGAACTCCATCTCATCCTGGATGTACCAGTGTAGGCAACTGTAGTACTTGAGTACCAAATGTTTCTCAGAATCCTTGATACCCAACTTTGTGTGAAGGGTATGAAAAATATTTGTAAACTTTGGCACGTCTTGGTCCCTTCCCTGCCACAGCGTGGTCCACTTTATGTATTTATCCTCATAGCTCTCGGCAGGGTAGTACTACTCCTTTATGGCATCCCAGAATGAATTCCATGCAGGTGTAGCTGAAAATAGTGAGGGTGCACTTCCATCCTTCTTCCCATAGTAGGTTTCCCACCAGTCCTTGACGTGGGGGCAGATTTGAGAAAAGCAAAAGTAATATTTTCCCCGCTGGAAAAATCATGAACAAAAAAAATATCCTTCTAAAAAATTTAACCATTTATTTATGACTTCTTGGCACTCAAATATGGGAATGTCAAAGTTTACTTGTACCTTAACAGGAGTGGTGCCTCCAGAGTGGCTGTTGGATGTGGATGCACTGCCAATGGGCAACCATGGAAGGATCTGGGCAAAGTATCCATCATCGCGTTCCTTTTTTTCTCGAGGGCCTTCTCGAGAAATATTTTGATAGGGTCTCTCGCTCTCTCATCTTTCTTATCTTCCCCCATGGGCAACCATTGGGGTTTGTGAGGCTGAACTTGCAAAGATTCAACCAAATCAAGCCCTAACTCCTTATACCCCGACCTCATTGGGGATATGCAAAGAAGGATAGAGAAAGAGAAGAGCCCTCTGATACCACTGATCTGAATTTAAATAGGAACACAACAAATTATAGATATAACAATAGACACTGAGATGCAGTGGAAATAAAACTTCATTTCATTAATATCAAAGAACTGAAATATGCTTACATACAGAATGGAAATAAACTAGCTCATGTGATGGTAGATTATCCCTAAGAAGAGATGTGGTGGCTACATGCCTCTGAATTGTGTTACATAGAGGCTTGAAGGCCTATTTATTATTGAGAAACAATGGAAAACCATAAACATCCAAAAACCTAACCCTCGGAAATGAAATGCCAAATTATGGGCCCCGTTGGGGTAAGTTGGTACATCAACTTCCTAAGGTCATAACTTTGGCATACGATCTTTCTTTGACGCACATGATACCTCGTTTGGAAGATCTATTCGATGACTACAATTACTGACAATGAATATCAAGTTGAAAACTAATATTCATCATCAGTGGTTTTCTCGAAAAATGTTGTTTAGGGCCTCCAAACGGATTCGGAAGTTCAGGACCCAAAAAACTACCAAAATAGTAAACATTGCTACAATTAAGGAAACTGAAAGAAACAATGGTGGGGGTCCAAGTGGAATAGGCGGGTGGGCACCAATATCCACCTGGATCAAATTATTATTATTTCTAGCATGTTATTAATGATTTTGATGTATTATTATTTTATTTATATTTTCAAGTGCTCCATAAGTGTTAGTTGTCTTACCTTGAAACTCTCTCATTCGGATCACATGATGTCTAGTTGACTTTCCTTGAAACTCTCTCATTTGAATCACATGATAGCTAGTTGGCTTACCTTAAAACTCTCTCATTCGGATCACATGATGGCTATATAGAGAGGTTAATTCACTCTACTTTGCATTCTATTGTAACACATATACCTTACTCATATACTAATTATACTTATGATGTGATGTCAAAGGATAGAGATCTACTTATTATCATTGAGATTTTAAGTCCGACATTCAAGATCTACTTATTATCATCAAGATCTGAAGTTTGGTATTTGATATTTTCTCATTATCATCAAGATCCGAAGTCTGGTATTCAAGATCTACTTATTATCATTGAGATCTAAAGTATAGTATTTGATATTTGCTTATTATCATTGATATTTGAAGTCCATTATTATATATCTACTTATTATCATCGACATATGAAGTCTAGTATTCAAGATCTATATATTATCATCGATATCTGAAGTCTGGTATTTGAGATATGCTTATTATCATCGAGATTTGAAGTTTGGTATTTGATATTTGCTTAGAATATAAATAATAGTAAATCCTACACTTTCTCTTCAAGTTCAATGGAGTTGCAAACTTCAAGGCCTAGAAAAAGAGAATTGATCTGGTCTTAGAAGAGCATGATGTTATGAAATATGTTTGAAAAAATATTGCTCAACCTGAAGTTGATGCTAAAAAGGCCAAACATCAAAAGATAGATTTCAAGGCTCAAATAATTATCTTTGAGTCACTCAAGGATCACTTGATTTGTTATATGTTTGAATATAAAACTGCCAAGGAAGTATATGACAAGCTAGTAAGTTTATATTCATCTAATACTATTGGTAAAATTATCTCCCTTATGAATCAACTTCATGATCTAAGGCCAACAAAATGAGAAACTATGGCTTCCTTATTTATGAAGATGTCTCATAAAAGAGATGAGATTCAAGGCATGGGAGAAATGATTTATGAATCTAAACTAGTGACTACTGCAATAAATGATATACCCAAACAATGGGATTCTTTTTCTAGTAGAATTTGTTTTAGAAAGGAGAGGCCTACATTTAATGATGTATGGGTTGCTTGCATGGAAGAAGGAGCTAGACTCAAAGCCAAGGGAGGCATTCAAGAAGTTAATTCGCAAGCTTTTGCTGCACAATCTAAGAATTTCAATGGCAAGAAGAAATTTAGTTTTCAAGGGAAGTACTGAAACAAGAGGCCAACTCCTCAAGGGAATAGAGATATGTCCAAGGTTCAATTTTATGGTTGACATCAATATGGTCACTGCAAAAAAGATTGTCCTAATAGATCAAAAGGGAAGAAAAGGGAGGGAGAGCATCATGCTTCAACCATCGAAGAAGTGGATCCCTCCAAGAAAGTCAAGAATGGAGAAGATCAGGATTTCTACTGTTGAACACATTCCTTGAGTCATTAGGTTGAAGAGACCAAGTTTATCTTGTTTGATTTGACTTGTTTTTTATTCTCTTATGATAAAATTGATAGAGTAGCTTTTGTTGTTCGTAAAACCATTGGTATTCATACTTTATCTTTTCAAGCTATTATTCACCAAAACATTAATCTTTGTGGTCTTTGGCATAGTCATATTTTTACTGCGTTCTAGAATATATCATGAAAATATATACAATGATTGTGCCCTAGGAAATATTATTGATAAATCTTAGACCTGATTATTTCTAAAGTCTTGAAAAGATCTTGTTGATATATCAACTTATGTATTCCTAATTGATTGTTATGACATTTGAATTCTTGATTTAAGTACTTCACATAATAAAGTTGCATTTTTTATTTTACTGTATTATGAATACTGTGCTTGTGAAGGTATATGATTTAAAATACTACATGCCTACACAAAGTCCCTAGGGTTTTGGCTAACAAGATTGAATACGTAGGTTGAATATCTAGGGTTTGTAATTTTAGGGACTATAAACCCTAAATGAGTCAGAACATGAAAAATATAGGGTTTGTGGACAAAAGCCTAAGACTATTGAAGATGTTATGGCACTTCTAGGGTTTGTAAGAAAGTAAACTATCAAATGGGAACTGTAAAGAGTACCCATTTTTCTGAGGTAGCAAAAAATCTTCAAATTTTGAAAAATGTTGATTCATAATACACCTTTTTTTTGGAGCATATTTTGATGCGGGAGCAACCAACAACAAAGCAAGCAACTTAGGCCAGAGGATCAGAACAAAAGAAAAGCGTGATTTAAAGCAGAAAAATAGATTTAAAAAGGATAAATCAGATTTAAAGCGTGCATGCATGAAGCTTTTGTGGAGAAAATAAGGAGAGGATAGGATTGATCCTTCCAATGTATCTTATAAATGTATAGTGTGATAGTGTGTGAGACAGGTATCTGTTTGTGAGGAATTTTGTGTGTGAGCTCGATGTAGCGAGCTTGAGCTCATTTTAAGGCTGAAATGCCTTAATTTTGTAACTGTTCCGTAAATATATAATAAAGTGTGTTCCTGTTTTGTGTTAATTTTATACGCTTATGTGTTTTATAAATAAGTTAATACCGTTTAATTGTGATTGTTGTACGCGCTGACAGTAAACGCAGGGGAGCCATAGTCTCTTCTACTTCGGCTCTGTTATTTTGAGAAGTCCTTGAATTATTATGATGATGCGTTCTGTGCAGCAACTAATGTAATGATTATGTTACAAAGAATTGTGAATTAGGAGAAGCGCAGTGAGTTTCTAGTGTATGAACAGCGGAACTGTCGCTCTGGATTGTAACACCGTGGCAATTAACCGCAACAAAAACCTGTGTTAGTGTATGGAGAGCACACTGTGAACATTACAGGTTGTGAACATGTTACATGTTGAAATTGTGGTGTGCGTTTAAATCTACTGTGCGCACAATTGCATATACGTTGTTTCTATTATGAAGAACTGTGGTGTGTATATACTTCAAATGCTGTGTGCGGCATGTTCATAAACTAATAAATAATCATCAAGACCTATAATTAATCAGTTAGCATTGCATATATGTTTGAAATTATTGTATTCACAGCTACTCAGAGCGTCTATGCGGAGCGACTCTTAAAGGTGTTAGATCCAAAGCGAAAGCTCATTCGTCACCGTGTCTGCCCTAAATCATACGTCTTTGTAGAAGGAAATTATCTAAAGGATTTGACAGTTTTGGGGCGTGATCTTGCACAAGTTGCCACTATTGACAAGTCACCACAGGCCTTTGGTTTTTTTTTTTCTAAATGAAGATCTATGTTTAAAAAGTTTTAGACGCTTCCGGTTCGAATTATTGGGAATTGGGATTTTGGGCAAACCCCAAATTCTCATCCCATCATTTTGGTATCAGAGCAGGGAAAGGATTCCTGAGAGAAGAAAGAAGAATGCGAGTAGAAGCGGAAAGAGGTACAGTTGTGTTAAAGATGGAGAGTTTATGGTCTTGCTATTGTGCAGATGGCGGCAGCTAAAAGTAAGAAGATTTGCAGCAACCTAGAGAAGGATGCCAAAAGACCAAGTGCGGAGGGCTTGGTGAGGTATCGTGTAACAGAGGAGGCTGTTACTGTAGAGGTTGGTTGCAGCTCACAGTGAAAGAATGCAGTGGATAAAATTGCTAAAGACCAAGAGAAGCATATGACCAGGAGGTCATAAAGTTTTGTGCCTCGGGAGTCTGATGCGGGAGCAACCAGCAACAAAGCAAGCAACTTAGACCAGAGGATCAGAACAAAAGAAAAGCGTGATTTAAAGCAGAAAAATAGATTTAAAAAGGATAAATCAGATTTAAAGCATGCATGCATGAGGCTTTTGTGGAGAAAATAAGGAGAGGATAGGATTGATCCTTCCAATGTATCTTATAAATGTATAGTGTGATAGGGTGTGAGACAGGTATCTTTTTGTGAGGAATTTTGTGTGTGAGCTTGATGTAGCGAGCTTGAGCTCGTTTTAAGGCTGAAATGCCTTAATTTTGTAACTGTTTCGTAAATATATAATAAAGTGTGTTCCTGTTCTGTGTTAATTTTATACGCTTATGTGTTTTATAAATAAGTTAATATCGTTTAATTGTGATTGTTGTACGCACTGACAGTAAACGCAGGGGAGCCAGAGTCTCTTCTACTTCGGCTCTGTTATTTTGAGAAGTCCTTGAATTATTATGATGATGCGTTCTGTGCAGCAACTAATGTAATGATTATGTTACAAAGAATTGTGAATTAGGAGAAGCGCAGTGAGTTTCTAGTGTATGAACAGCGGAACTGTCGCTGTGGATTATAACACCATGGCAATTAACTGCAACAAAAACCTGTGTTAGTGTATGGAGAGCGCACTGTGAACATTACAGGTTGTGAACATGTTACATGTTGAAATTGTGGTGTGCGTTTAAATCTGCTGTGCGCACAATTGCATATACGTTGTTTCTATTATGAAGAACTGTGGTGTGTATATACTTCAAATGTTGTGTGCGGCATGTTCATAAACTAATAAATAATCATCAAGACCTATAATTAATAAATTAGCGTTGCAGATATGTTTGAAATTATTGTATTCACAGCTACTCAGAGCGTCTATGCGGAGCGACTATTAAAGGTGTTAGATCCAAAGCGGAAGCTCATTCGTCACCGTGTCTGCCCTAAATCATACGTCTTTGTAGAAGGCAATTATCTAAAGGATTTGACAGTTTTGGGGCGTGATCTTGCACAAGTTGCCACTATTGACAAGTCACCACAGGCCTTTGGTTATCTTTTTGCTAAATGAAGATCTATGTTTAAAAAGTTTTAGACGCTTCCGGTTCGAATTATTGGGAATTGGGATTTTGGGCAAACCCCAAATTCTCATCCCATCAATTTTTGACACTTTAAATTTTCTTGTGTATAAGTATGAACCTTTTTTTTTAAATGTTAGTGATTTTCATGGTGATTTTGAAAAGTGTTGATGCAACATCAACCCCCCTTTTAAGAGGGCTTATTTTTGACACTTTAAATTTTATTACTTATCAAGTATGAACATGTTTTTTAAAATGTTAGTGATTTTCATGTTGATTTTGAAAAGTGTTGATGCAGCATCAACCTCTTTTTTCAGAGGGCTTATTTTTTACACTTTAAATTTTCTAATTTATTAGGCGTGGATAATTTTTTAAAATGTTAGTGTTTTCATCCGGATTTTGAAGAACATCAACATTTTTTTAAGACATATTTTTGACACTTTAAATTTTCTTAGGTTCTAAGTATGCACAATTTTTTTTAAATGGTGATTATTTAACCATTTTTCAAGTTGTCTTATTTATCTTCTTATTTTCCATCCTAAGATGTTTATTTTTTTAAGGTTTTCCGAATATGTGTTTTTTGTTTTTCTTTATAATGTTTTTTTATAATGA
>APFE031601298.1:2165-68600 GCA_000404065.3 Pinus taeda | reverse complement strand
TTATTTATATATATTTTAATTTTTTATTTTCTGCAGGTTCCATGTTAATCCTCGACTAGCAACCTGATCTCATTATATGTTAATTTGATGGTTGATTTTAAAGTTTTTGTTATAATGGATTGAGTTTGCCCCCACAATGTATCAATTTCATAGTTGGTTTTTAAGTTTTCATTACAATGGGTCGAGTTCGCCTATGCTATGTGTCAATTTGATGAATGATTTTTAAATTCGTGTTGCAATGTGTCAAGTTGTCTTAAGCTTAGATTTTAAAATAGTTATAATTTTAGCATTTAAAAAAAAGTACTCTTGGTATAATGACTCTTTCATTTAGGTTATCATTTTTAAAGTTTTTTTAGTCATATAAATTTTCCATAATGCTATGGTTGAAAGATGTTGAAAACTTAAGGTTTTTTGTAGTTATGATCTTTGGTTTTAATTCCATGGTTGAAAATTAAAAAAAAAAATTAAGGTTTTTCTGAGTCATTTTATTTTATCTTTAATGCTACGGTTGAAGATAGTGATAGGTATTTTGTCTTTAACATGGCTACAAGTTGTTGGAATTTTAAATTTTTTTAGAGACGTGATATGTTATCTTTAATGACATGCCTGAAAATCATTGGAATTTTAAGGTTTCTCTGAGTCATGATATTTTATCCTTAACGCCATTCTTAAAAAATGTTGAAAATTTACCCCAAAAAAAAGGCTTTATTGCAGCATCAACACATTTCATTTTCAGGGTATTTTTTGCCCACAGAAAATTTGGTTTTTATCGGTTTTTACTGCCAATTTTTAAAAATGTTGAAAATTTACCCAAAAAAACATTATTCCAGCATCAACAACACTTTCTATTTCTGAGTCATTTTTTCATGTTTTTTTGGGTTTTTTTGGCTTGAGTTCTCATTTTGAGTTTACATTTCCCATTTGATAATTTACTTTGTTTTGTATGAATTTAGGGTTCATATATCAAATCCTAGCTGATAAATCTTAAGGATTATGGTAAGGGCTTATGGACTAAGCCTCATGATGGATTGCTCTTACTCGGAATCCTAGATACATGTTGTTAATACAATAATGAGCTAACAGGTTGTGTACTTTCATTATTCAGTTTCTTGTTCTGGTAATTGCATTTGTTCTTCCTTGGAATCCTAATCTAAATTGCATAAACATCATAAGATATGCCATATTGGAAGAAAAAGACAACAAGAAGACTGGTGAGCAATGAGCATTAGTCCATTAGTCTCAGAGGGAGAAGGAAAAACCATTACGTCTTCTAAGTCATGATGATGATTCTTTTCTATGGGCCTTGTTGAGATTTGGCATTATGGATTGTATGCCCATGGATATGTGCATGAAAAGAATCCATTGTTGAATTGGTGACACCTACTGACTCGCTCATTTTGTGCATATATGTCAAGCCTCGGTAAGACTAATTCCAGCCTCCATATCAATTAAGTGATGGATGAACCTATGAATCTGCTTCATTATGTGGATAACCTACTCCCCATTGAAAGAGGGAGTTGGTTGTTGAACTGGATATGAAGAATCTTGGGTTAATACATTATTACTTAGGATCAAAAATCTGGGGCAACTGAAGGATGATATCAAGATTTTTCATTCTCTGTTGATCCATCATGTTGCAAGGATTCTATGATTAATTCAGAACTATTGGTGATAGATCAAGCACAACCAGTAATCAGTTTATTTTGGGCTCTCTTATAATGAGAAAAAATCAGCCTTTGTGGCACTAAGCTCTACTGAGGCAAGATGTATGGCAGCATGTGTAGTGACTCATGAAGTAATTTGGCTTCATAAATTGCTTGCTAATTTGTTTGATCTAATTCTGGATACCAAAGTGATATTTTGTGTAGTTGTATAATAATCTCGTGTATCATGACATGTCAAAGCATGATGGCACCTAGTATCACTACATTTGTGACATGGTGCAGAAAGGTGTAGCAATCTATAGTATATATCCGCTAATGAATAAACAATTGTTAAAACCATATCCCCAAATGAAGTTTTATATTTTAGAGATAAGTTGGACTTGTGGAGATTTTATCTCTAGTTGAGATGGAGCAATGATCCTCTTAGATCATGCTATTCTTCATGTGTCACATTTACCTAGATAGGGTTGTAGTCCCTAAATCAATGTGATCTGAAGAGGGAGAATGGTTTGATAGATTGATCAGCATTGTGGAAAGTCATTTTTATTGTGTCTTGTACTATGACCTGTATAGGTTTTTTACCCTGAGTCTTGTACAGTAGCCTATATAGGGAGAATGGTCCTTTGAACATATTTTTGTTACTTTTTCTTTAACCTGTATAGGGCTTAACATCCATGTGTCAAGTACATTGACATGTATAGAAAGATGGAATCTTCTAGAGTCACGTATTTGACCCATATAGGGATTACCGTCTCTGCATCAATACATTGACCTAGATAGGAAGATGGACTTTTTCATATAATTGGCACTATGACTAGTAACTTAAAGGAAAATAACCATTCTCCTAAGTCTTGTACTATGACCTGGATCGGGTTGTAGCCCCCGAGTCAAGTATAATGACTTGGATAGGATAATGGGGTTAAAGCCTATCAGTTTGGATAGGAGACTCCCATCATCTATCTCTAAAGAGCTTATTATTATTACCATGCATGGATAAGGGAATACTCTATTTCTGCAATACTATATGATTCATTTATATGGTACCATGGCTATGAACTAATGAGACACTAATTGATTTTTTTCTCTTTCGGGAGTATGCATGAAGAGTACCATGGTGATTTGGTACTGGCTAATGATGTTGGTAATCCTTTGATGATGTTCATCTAATCTTGTCCTTTTCTTAGAGAACCTTTTCAACTTGTATTACATCATGACTATGATTATAAATACCTCCCTAGCTAAGAGGGAGTGTTGAAGAATGTTTAGCTATGGTCGGTCTTCATAATTATCATTGTACTTGAAAAGAACAAAATTATTATTTTTTCTAACATGTTCATCATGCTTTTTATGTATTATTATTTTATTTATGTTTTCCAGTGACTCCACAAGTGTTATTTGGATTTCCTTGAAACCCTCTCATTCATATCATATGATGGCTAGTTGACTTGCCTTGAAACTCTCTCATTCAGATCACATGATGGCTAGTTAGATTGCCTTGAAAATCTCTCGTTCGGATCACATGATGGCTATATACAAAGGTGAATTCACTCTCATTTGCATGATATTGGAACACATATACCTTACTTATCTACTCATTATAGTTATGATCTTATGTAAGAGGTTAGAGATCTGTTTATTATCATTGAGATCTGAAATTTGATATTCAAGATCTACTTATTATCATCGAGATGTGAAGTATGGTATTCAATATTTTCTTATTATCATCGAGATATGAATTCTTGTATTCAAGATCTGAAGTCTTGTATTTAAGATTTTTTTATTATCATCGATATTTGAACTCTGCTATTCAATGTTTTCTTATTATCATTGAAATCTAAAGTATGGTATTCGATATATGCTTATTATCATCGAGATCTGAAGTTTGGTATTCGAGATTTGTTTATTATCATTGAGATCTGAAGTCTAATATCATAGATATTCTTATTACCATCAAGATATGAAGCCTGGTATTCAAGACCTACTTATTATCATCACAATCTGAATTCTGGTATTCGAAATATACTTATTTTCATCGAGATATGAAGTCTAGTATTCAATATATTCATATTATCATTGAGATCGAAACTCTGGTATTCGAGATCTACTTATTATCATGGAAATTTGAAGTTTGGTATTTGAGATATGCTTATTATGATCATTGAGATATGAAGTCTAGTATTTGAGATCTACTTATTATCATTGTGATCTGAAGTTTGGTGTCTGAGATCAACGTATTATAATAGTGACCTAAATTCTGGGTCTGAGATCTCAGCCTAGATCTATGTTCTAATATGGCTTTCTTTTGTGATATAACGAGAGGATCAACCTCTCCTTGGTGATATTTGTTGGAAATTCAGTTGTGGATACTGAGCACTTGTGGAAGCCTTCTTGGGTCAGTATAATCTTTGTCTTAATGTATTATTAGACGATCTCTCTATGAAATATTTGGTTGGATTTCCCCCTTTTGGGGTTTTTTGCTAGTCTTCGACCTAATTCTAGTGTCTCTTGTTATTGTGCATTGTGATCTCTTCTTTCTCCATACTATTCATTTAATTTCTAAAGTGTAATTACTTGATGAAGTGAATTAAATTACATAATAAGACCTAATAGTAGTTAAGAAATTCTCTTGTACTTGGTTTTTCAATAGTTATCTCATAAAATCCACCCTTCTATCTTCTATGATCTTCATCTATATTCTCATCCATTGATTCCTCTAGTGGCACAATTTGATGGTGTCCATGGTCTACTGGTTGGTAGTATTATAGTTTATTATTTCTTTTATTATGGAGTATGAATTGTAATGTCATCTTTCATATTCAATAGAGTAGCAATCACTTATATGGATGTGGTTGGTTCTTTCTAATAATATTGTTGGTATATTCCATTGTGGCCAAGAATTTTTGTGAAGTACCCTATTGATCATTCGTGACTCACTTTGAAACAAGAACCATGTAGATTGAACTACATGATCAATGAGTTCTTTCAAGATTGGGCTCCACTAAGGCTAGTGAAAATTCCAATATTTACTATTTGTTTTACCATTCTAATATGATTATTTTAATATTGTATGTAAATGATCTCAAACTTATAACAGGTTCAAGGAAACTCTTTGAGTGGTGAAAGACAAAGTTGGTGGGAGAAGTTGACAAAGGATATTGGTTTGATGCACTACTTTTTATGTTTGAAATGTGGCAAAGTCCATGTATTTTTTCCTTGGACAAGGTAAGTACATAGTCAAGTTTTTAAAGAGAATTCAAATGATGAACCACAATCCCATGGGTACTCCTATGGTAACAAATCCAAAGTCCTATTGGTTTAGATTTAAATGTGATTGATCCATCTATGTAAAAATAGTTGATAGATTCTCTCATGATGTATTTGGTAAATAACAGGCATGAAATTAATTTTGTACTTGACACCTTAAGTGCATACATGGTGCAACCCAAATAGAAAAATAAACTGAAAACATATCAAAACATACCTTGTATAGTTAAATACTTTGATATCATTAATCTTATTCTTCATCCAAGTCAACATTTGTCTCATCCAATTCAGATTTGATGTTGAAAGGATTGGCCATATCAACATCATGATCAATGTCATCATGTCTAATCATAACATCATCAGGAACATTGTATCCTACATTTCATTAGACTTATTCAACTTCTTATTGTACCTTGTTTATGTCCTCTTCATCCATAAAATTGTCTTGATTAACATATTTTTGAACTTCTTGGACATCTGTATCTAACACATTAAGTAGTTTCTCCTCTACATCATCTTCTTCTACTACATTATACTCTATTTTCCTTCCCCTTAGATCATATCTAACAACATATGACAAACCCCCTCTACCTAGAATATCTAATTAAAATATTTGTTCACATTGGCTTGGAAGAACATAGTGATCTAGTCCTGGCTCAAATGACCTTGTATTAACCATGGTAAATATGCTATCATGTTTAATAGTAGTTCTATCGAGATAATGTTCATTCATTCATATCATGTATCATTTGATGTCAAACAAAACCAATTTGAAGGAATTAAATTCACACTCAAGAATTTCATCTAAATACCCATAGCATGAATTTTTAGAGACTTGTGGACATGTGACACTTCTAGAGGAAACATTAATGACCTAGAAAACTGCAATTATCCCACAATCATAAGTTTTCCTCTTTTCATCCAACTTTTTGATGTGAAATTTGCAGTAATTGTACCACATAGCCTTGTGGTGTTTCAGTTGCAATATGCTAAACACATAACAAAAGGATTTATCAATTAATAAACATATTTATATAAATTGGAAAGTATCTGGAAAAAAAAAAAAAAAAAAACACATGCATTCACATTATTAATTTATAAAATAGCTTAATAAAATATTGCAAGGTGAAAATGCATGCTTGCCTGTTTATCTCTCAAACCATTTACTAAATCAATTTCCCTTTGTGTAACATTGGTATCTCCATTACGATGAGCTTCTATAACCAATGTAGACACCCCTTCCCATGGCTACCTACCACTAGTATGTTGTATACATCTTCCAATCCATGCCTTCATCCAATCAAGATTGTTTGCAATGTACATATGTAGTGCATCCCATTATAGACCAACTTTATTAGAAAAATTAAAATTCACCAATTAAAATTGGTTACCATGGTCGATACTAATAATTGATGAAAGAATAAAAACCAAATAAGAAGAATATAAAAAAAATAAATGAAAATTTATATGTATTATAAATAGTTTCCACATTACATATTTAATTATCTCTCACTTTTATTATTCTACCTTTCCCCAATAGGTGCTCCCCTTCAAATATTTTAATGGAGTTCACATCCCAAATGCAATCCACATGCATATTTTCTGCTAATTTAGGAATATATTGACTAATATACACCATGGATAGATATAACATATATCCCTCTACCATAGAACCCTCAGGATGTGCTCTTTGTCTAACCAAAGCCTTCAATGATTTCAAGTGCCTCTCCACCATCCACATTGACCTTGTGTGTACAGGTCCGCACAATTCAATCTCCTCAAATTAGTGTATGAGATAGTATTATTGTGCATTGAAAAATGTCAGAGGTACATACTTTTGCATTTCACACATTAACTGAGGAATTTCTCTCTTCTAATAATTTATATCTTCTTTATTGATTTATTTCAATGAAAACCAACTACTAATGATACAAGAAAATAACAGGTTTCAAAAAAACATAATATTTTACATTATAAGTAAAACGCATGTCATTAAGTTGAACAACAAATTGAAAAAACACTTTACATATACACTACTTACCTCATGTATTTCCCAAGATCATACATAATTTGTTTGGGATTCTTGTCGAAGGCGTCTGGGAGAGATAGAAGTAAAACATATTGTAACAATAAAAATGAATCATTATTACTTTAATCCAAGGTAGACCAAAAAAGTTGTGAAGGTTTATACCAAAACTGAAATATATATAACAAAATAATTACCTTTATGAACGTATGCCAATCATGCGTTTTTACCCTACCAAATTCACTTTTCTTTGTTAATATATTTTTTATGTTTGAAGAAATACCTGTGGGAGATTTAATTATTTGAATGAGCTCTTTTACATCATTGATTTGCTTCTCTGTTAATAACCATGGAAGGATGTTTCAGTCTCCATCATTATTTTATTGAATTGCACTTTGCTTGCATGATTGGCTTCCTGAATGTCACTACAAATTTTGATGATTCTTTCTTTAGCCATCCTACCGTCTATGATTTATCATACTATTTCCATCACATTCTTCTCGATATGCATTGTATCAAACAAATAAACTAAAATTATTAGGTCCTCGTAGTAGGGAAACCTCATGAATTGGGTCGGATAACTTTTCATTCTTCGTGGAAGCCCATTATTAATATCTTCATGACCTTCATGATGAAGCATAGAAGATATCACAACAATAATTATCAAATATGATAAAATAAATTATATAAAAATAAAAATTCAAAATATTTCATATATTACATAAAAACATTGCATACCTTTACGATTTTTGTTATATTTCAACTTCCATAGGTGAGGTGTCATTCTTCATGGTTTCAATCTAGTCTCTTCTTTCTCGTTGAAAAGAAGTTTTTCAATAGTGCGATACTTGTGGTTCTTAGAGAGGAAGTGCCTATACTCATCAACACCTTCTTTCCTGAACTTTTTGAACTACTAGATTTCATCTTAGGACCACAAATTGGACATGTAAATTTATCCTTGGTTTGAAGACTTGCATTAAGAGACGGATTAATGTAATTTATACAAAGGGATTATTTAGAAAACATGCATGATATCTTCAAATAATTATATACAATTAAATTTGGGGAGACAGGAGCGGGAGCTCAGTGGATGAATGTGTTTTCAATGGTGGAAAAGGTTTTGGCCTTCAAACTAGATTAACTTAATAGAAAAAATACTCGTTACTTTATTAAAAAATAAATAAATTATATACTTTTAAAGTGAAATATTGGAACGTTACATACCACAAAAACTTGTTAGTCCTAAGGTATCATGAATTATCCATATAACTATCCCATGGAATTGAAATTTCCTCTTCCTTAATGGTTTACATATGTCATACATAGTGACATCAGCCCATAACTTTAGTAACGCGTCCATAAGAGGCTTGATATATACATTAATATATTTAACTTGGTACTTACCTAGTAATTGTTTTAAATTACATATAATTACTACCATGAGATATATGTATATAAGTAAATAAACAAATATAATATATTATATAGCTAACAAGATAAATGAAAATTTTACATTTGAAATATTAATGTAAACAAATACTTGGAACAATCATTGTCAAAATTATGTACTCCCTCTTTATTGACATCTAAGGAGGAGGGTTATTGTTGATAACAAAAAACGACCACACTAAGTAAATAGACATGAGCTCTCTAAATGGATTAATGCCATCAGCTACCAATGAATGACTAAAATTATGAGGTTTATCTTTAAAATGCATCTATCCTCAATTTCGCTAAATGCATAACCATCTATAGGATATTGAAGAACAACATCTTCATTTCTCTATCGTGCATGGTAATCCATAAACAATGATATGTTTCTTCACCTAAACAATCGTTGCAAACATGAAATTATGGGAATATGATGAAGAACCGTTTGAGGCACCTTTTTTGTTATTTTATCAATTTGATATCTATTGCACTAACATTGCGGGTAATTTTTTTTCAATGCATGTTTTCCATAATATATAATATGATCATTAGGACATGCATCTATAGCTTCATACTCCATTCCAATTTCTTTCATAACGACATATAAATCTTGTTATGCGTGAGGTAAAATACTTGACGATGGTAACAAAATTTCACCTAACAATATACAACATAAAAAATCACTAGTTGGTGTAAAGAATGTTAATCGTAAATATTCCATTCTTATTTTACACATTAGTTAACACAAAAAAAGGAAAAAAATCATCCTTTATGTATAATATGTGATGAAACATATTACATACATTAGGATCTGTGTCATACAAGTGTTTGAAAAACCATGCAAAACCTTTAAGTTCACCAATAATAATGTAGAGGGGAGAAGATTTACTCTTGAGCCTTCATAAAGTGGTGGCGTTGCCTTTTCTAGCAAAGGTTCATCAAGAATATGATCATCATTGTCCTCATCCTCCTCATTGATTAGTCGAGTGAACAAGTCTTGGATCGATTCAGTTGTCCCATCATATTGAACGATCTTACTATTGTGATATTCTTCCATTGGATCATTAACTTGATATTCAATGTTTTCTCCATGTTCCTTAGCTTGTAAAACATCATTTATACTACTACTTGGGGCGTTCGAATATTGGATGGGGGGTAGCTTGACTTTATAATTACAAACAAATATACAAAATTTAGTTTAAATAACAAATATTATAATAATACAAATTTTACAAATATGATTAATACAAAGACAATATATACTGAATATATAGCTTACCAAGGGACGATATTCCTTTAGTCCCCCTTCAATGTGCCCATGAATCCTACAATTCCATTTAGTTTTTTCTCTTAAAACTATTATAGGACGTAAGCCCTCGCTTTCAGTGTAAGAGAAATAACATCTCCTATCATCCCCTTGATTTTTTCCCCTACTAATGTTTGTTGGTATTACTCCCCACAAAAATGTGATGATTATGTTATAAAATTGAGTATCTTGCTAGATCTATTATATTTTGTAATGTAATTGATATATATCAAAATAAATCTATTTTTCGCTCAACAAGAAGAGCTTATAACCTTTTAGAAATGTTGTATTTATAGTAAAAATGTTGCAACATCTCTTAAAAGAAAATTACTTACAGTCAAAATTATGACAGTATTTAACCAAGTCAAAGTAGACTAGTCAAAAAGTGACCCAACGTTCCATTAATGGGGCAACGGATAGAGAATTGGTATTACGACAACTGTCAAGTATTTTCTAGAATACAACTGTACAAAGAATATCGTTGAAATTACGATTTCAAGAGTAAAATGGCATGTCATTAATATTGTGATGATTGTCAACTACCGTCGATCTTACAACAGTGTGGAAAATACCATCAAAATTATGATGGATTCAAGACATCTCATCAAAATACCGATGAATGTGAGCTGATTTAAAAATAAAAATAAAAATGGCCAACTTTAAAAATATTGCAATATTTTTCCCTCAAAATGTATTATTATATGTAGTAGTGTCCGATGCAACTCTAGCTAATTCTTGCTAGATAGCCTACTTCTATGCAAGGGCGTCTCCCTCGGCTTGGGATTTCTCCTTCTTTGCTTGAAAATAGTTATATCTTATCCCGAAAATGAATTATGAGAAATTAAAGTACGTTTATCTTTAAGGAATTTTTTTTCTCTTCCTCATCCCATGTTTTTGTTTGGTAGTCTCATATGTTTTTGCATGACTTGAAATTTTTTTACCAAAAATCTAGGATCATATATGTGGAATGCCAAATCCTCAAGACAGAAAATTTTTAGGGAATCATATTTTTTCTAGATGCTTTCGTGTCCTTCAACTGGTAGGATCCCAATTATAATGGCATGGGTGGCTAGGGAGCCTTCTTGTCTTGTGAGAGTGCTCCACCTACCCATGTGCATACATGATATGTTATTTCCCGCAATATTATTCATTTATTTACAGACTTTGGTAGTAGGTAAGGAGGGTCGGTTTCCCCAAAGATCCTTAGGTATGTCCCATCATGATCAACAAACCAATCACCAGCTATAAACATCACATGTTTTTCTCTTTCAAACATGGATAGAGAAGGGACATTGGAAAAGATTTCATAGAGTGGGATCAATGTTATTTTTGTAGCATTGGATGGAGTTCTAGTCTTGATACTTTGTGGAGAGGATAAAACACATGAGTTCTCCAAAAATCAGAAACGGTTTCTCAAAATTCCACCTACAGGTGGCTTAATCAAATTAATTTACCATAATTAAAAAATTCCTAAGTCTAACTTAGGAAAAATGGTTAATTAATAATAATTAGTTGAGAAAGGTGATAATTCTCTAGAAACTCACACAGATCTACTTGGAGATGATCTCGTCCATCGATTAAGTTTTAATCTTAGTCCTTGGAGATGATCCCGTCCATCAATTAAGTTTTAATCTTAGTCCTTGGAGTCCCAACTAGAGATTATAAGAAGAGGTCTATGGGTAGATGGAGAACGCACCGGTGAAAATACTCAATCATATGGGAAGTTCAATTTTCCAGTGTAGGTGATTCAGTAGGAGAAATTGAGATAGAGATCGATTAGCAGGTGGCAAAGGGGGAGCATAGAATTATCCCAAAGGAGTTTCCAGTTCTGGAGAGTCAGAAAGAGGACGCTGAAATTATTCTCCAAGAGGTTGTGTAGAGCCTCAAGATAGCTAGTTCGATTTAGCTTAAGGGGAGGTCATTTCT
The DNA here is from genome assembly GCA_000404065.3 of Pinus taeda. Taxonomy (NCBI): domain Eukaryota; kingdom Viridiplantae; phylum Streptophyta; class Pinopsida; order Pinales; family Pinaceae; genus Pinus; species Pinus taeda. Next base: position 56,983 of record APFE031601298.1, on the reverse strand, counting down.
AGTTCTAGAGGTCAAGAAGATCTTCCAATGAGTTGAAGAGAAATTTTCCTAGTTAGCAACAGGCAGGACGGCTTGATTGGAAGTAGATCTAGGCTAAACACGAGAGGGTATGTGCAGAGGTCATGCAGGGCCTGTGCAGAAGATCTTCCAATGAGTTGAAGAGAAATTTTCCTAGTTAGCAACAGGCAGGACGGCTTGATTGGAAGTAGATCTAGGCTAAACACGAGAGGGTATGTGCAGAGGTCATGCAGGGCCTGTGCAGAAGATCTTCCAATGAGTTGAAGAGAAATTTTCCTAGTTAGCAACAGGCAGGACGGCTTGATTGGAAGTAGATCTAGGCTAAACACGAGAGGGTATGTGCAGAGGTCATGCAGGGCCTGTGCAGAAGATTTGAATGGCTGGATTTTAAGAGGAAGTCAGGTGTTGGGATTGCTTGTAGAGAGGGTAAAATCCTTTAGTATATTTTTTATAGTATTTCACTTGTATAGAATTGCAAGTTTGGTGATATTTTATTGTACTCATAAATTATGTTGCTGCATAATAATAAAAACCCTCATTGTTGCACCGATTTTCCCACATTAGGTTTTTCTGGGGACAATTGTCCAAAATTAACATTGCCATAATTTTTTTGTGTGTTATAATTGTTGAAAATGCAACAAGATGAGGGAGCTTAGTGAAAAGAAGTCGCCTTCACTAAGTGGTCCCGCAGGCTATTTTTGGCGCAAAGTCTATTTTTAGACATATGGATCATGGTCTATGAGTTGCAAGATGCTATTTGTGGATGATTGGTCATGTTGGTAAAAATAGATGTACTTCTATTTTTAGACATATGGGCGGAGTCTATTTTTAGACTGCCAGTGTAAATATAGAAAGTCGAATATTATTAGCTCTTAATAATATTTGGACTATAAACATTATCTTATCCTCTTGCAGCACTTCAGTTCGAGCTACGGATGTGGCATATGCAACTGCCAGAAGGAAATACATGTTTCTTATGGGTTACTTGAGCTATTGCATGAAGGACTTCAATTAAAACTTCAGTGATTGAGTTCTGTGGAGTTGATTGAGGAGTTGATGGAGTTGTGTTTAGTTTGACTTAGTTGAACTAGTTGTAGTTAGTCTAACTGACAAATAGACTAATGATGAGTGGTGTGAATTAATTATTAATTAATTCACTAATTATCAACTCATAAATCAACTAAAGAATACATCAGTTAACTCAGTGCATGGATAGTTCAGTGGAGACAAGTGTTAGAGGTGAGTGAAAGGGCAAGACAGCTATTAGTTGTGACTATAGTTTTGCATGAGATTTGCACAATCAGTGGGATTGAGTTGCCAATGAGGATTATGTGGTCATACACAAGGGAAACACGTGAATGGTTCCGCCATTCTCAATCATTCTCATGCAAGTATTGTGCAGTGGAGGCAGGCAAGCAGTGGAGGAGATTTGGAGATCAGATCTGAGTTGTATTATGTGTAACAGGTGGAGATAGTGTTGGATACTTGTGAAGAGTATTGTACTATGTATTGTTACATGTTCTCAATCAATATAATATAGTGGTTTTTAGCGAGATGCTTTCCCCAGGAAAATATTGTGTTGATATGTGTGGTTGATGCTTCTATGTGCGCATGTTATTGTTTCTGCTTCTGTAAATTGATGATCAACGTAGAGGAGGTTATGTATTATGCATGTATTCTGTAATAGTGTATAATCGAGATAATCTCTATGTATATGTTTCATATTATTCAAAATTTCTACATGGTATTAGAGCTGGTTGATTGTAGAATAGATTTCTACAAGATATCAAAGCGAGGATTGATCATCAGATCTATTATTCAAAAAGTGTTTACATTTTATTTCTTCAAGCAGAGTCTGTAATCGAGCCAGGTAGCCTCTGGATTCATCCTTCTTTTGGAAGGTGAGATATCCGGTGAATGCCCATATAGTCGATCTTTGTACGAGAAATACTTTGTTCTCACGAATTTTAGATTAGAAGCGGTTGAGTTTTGAGCTGGTGGAATGGCACTCAAGGATAAAACTCGGAAACATTAAGTGTGAGAATGGAGACAGTATGCCCCATTATTTCACGAAGTTCACCCAATGCCGGGATGAGCCGGGAAGTGTGGGGGTGACTGTCGATGATGAGGATATGGTGAGTCTAGCTCTCCTTGGCCTTCATAAGAGTTGGCATAGCTACCAAGACTCGATGAATGGAAGGGAGAAATTGCCAGTATGGGAGAGACTTTGGTCGGATCTTGTGCAAGAGGAGAATAGACGGTGCACCAAAGACAGTTCTTCATCTATGCATGATGAGGAGAACTATTGCTTAGCGAGTAAGGTGAAGAAGGGGAAGGGGAAGTTTTCTCTTTCCGAATCCAGTTCTTCCAATAATGGGAAGAAGGTTGAAAAGTCGAAGGTGAGATGCTTTCGTTGTCATGAGTTGGGCCATTATGCTACTAATTTCCCAAAGAAGAAGTCTAAGAAGGGATCCGGGGAAGGATCTGAAGGTGAGGCACTTGCTTCACAGTTTGAGTTGGATTTCACACTCTTCGCATGCATGGTTTCATCCATGATGGGAAGTGGTTGGTTTCTTGATAGTGGAGCTTTTTTCCACATGTCCGGCAACAAAAGTTTGTTTAGTACTTTGGAGGAGAAAGATCTCTAGATACTCATAACGATGGGTAATGATGAGAAGTATAGTGTCTTAGGTGTAGGCACGGTTATTTTTCAGAGGGAGCATGGATCTCGAACTACCTTGACCGATGTCAAGTATGTACCAGGACTAAAGATAAACTTGGTGTCGATTGCGATGCTGGAAGACAGAGGCTATGATGTAGTCTTCAGAGAGGGAAAGGTTTTCCTTAGACACATCATCACTAGAAAGGTGAAGCAGATTGGTTCACGAATCAAGAACCTGTATGCTCTTGAGGTTCAAGATGCATGCAAAGCCTTGAGCAACAAGGCAACTGTTGGAGACGTGGTGGTTGAGAGGGAGGGTATATTACCTCTCAACATGCAGAGCTAGAAGAAGTCTCAGACAATTGTGGAGGAGCCACGATTGGTGTAGCAGCTTCAGGAGGTTGTGGAGCAACCACAACTGGGGAAGCTGAGAGGAGATTGAATAGAGACATCTACTCATGCAGAGACCTCCAGTAGGGGGAAACTTTGAGCCAGGTGGGTTGGGGGATCACATGCAACCATACCTCCTAGTAGGAGGTGGAGCGATATAGAGTGATCGTCCCAAGGAGGAGGGGTAGGATCCTTGAGGTACCCAACCTGTTGGATGAGACCTTGCTACAGTAGCCCCGATGTGGAGTAGCATGAACTAACTGATTGGGTAGAGACAGATGCAGATGGAGTGGCAGAGAGAGCTATAGTGCAGGGAATCCTAGGACAGTGCATAGCATCCAGGCTACAACAACGCGAGAGGCACAAGTGTTTTGCACAATGCTAGGTGGCACAGAGAGGTGTGCAATGGTGCGAGATGCATGGAGATGTTGCAATAGCGCAGATGTCAGAGAGGGAGCACTTGCCAGCAGCAGGTAGAGCTTCAGCATCAGAGTATGTTCCTAGCCCAACAGAGTGGTCAATTGGGAGTGTTTTTGTTCCAAGTGTTGTTGGAGCAAAGTGGAGTGGGTAGATGTGTTGCATGTAGAACATTCCAGAGTTACAGGATCTGGTTTGAGAGGAAGCCTTTCTTGTTGAGAGGGAGTGTTGAAAAGTGTGCAACGAGAAATGCTTGTTGAGAATGCAAAAAGATGATGGAGTTTAGTGGAAAGGAGTCGCCTTCACTAAGTGGTCCCGCAAGCAAGTTTTGGCGCGAAGTCTATTTTTAGACTATGTCTATTTTTAGACATATGGATCATGGTCTATGAGTTGCAGGATGTTGTTTATGGATGATTGGTCATGTTGGGAAAAATAGATGGACTTCTATTTTTTCGATCACAGCGGTGTGATCAGAGTCTATTTTTAGACTGTCAGGTAAAAATAGAACAGTCTAATATTATTGGCCCTTAGTAATATTTGGACTCTAAACTTTATCTTATTCTCTTGGAGCACTTCAGGTGGAGCTACAGATGTGGCACATGCAACTACCTGAAGGAATCATGTGGTCACCTATGGTTTGACTGAGCTATTGCATGAAGGACTTCAGTTAGAACTCAAGTGGTTGAGTTCTGTGGAGTTAGATGAGTAGTTAAAGGAGTTGTGTTCAGTTTGACTTAGTTGAACTAGTTGTATTTAGTCTAACTTGCCAATAGACTAAGTGATGAGTTGTGTGAATTAGTTATTAATTAATTCACTAATTATTAACTCATAATGCAATTGAAGAATACATCAATTAACTCAGTGCATGGACAGTTCAGTGGAGACAAGTGTTAGAGGTGAGTGAAAGGGCAAGACAACTGTCAGTTGTGACTATAGTTATGCATGATATTTGCACAATCAATGGGATTGAGTTGCTAATGAGGAATACGTGGTCATACACAAGGGAAACATGTGAATGGTTCAGCCATTCTCATTCATTCTCATGCAGTTATTGTGCAGTGGAGGCAGAGAAGCAGTGGAGGAGATTTGGAGATCAGATCTGAGATGTATTGTGTGTAACAGGTGGAGATAGTGCTGGATACTTGTGAAGAGTATTGTACTATGTATTATTACATGTTATAAATCAATATAATATAGGGGTTTTTAGTGAGATGCTTTCCCTGGGAAAATATTGTGTTGATATGTGTGATTGATGCTTCTACGTGCGCATGTTATTGTTTCTGCTTCTGTAAATTGATGATCAACGTAGAGGAGGTTATGTATTATGCATGTATTCTGCAATAGTGTATAAACAGGATAATCTCTATGAATATGTGTCATATTATTCAAAAATTTTACAGACTAGGGGTAGTCAGTGGAGTATAGAGGCCTTACTTCTTGATGGTTGGTTTGGAAATGTGAAAGGAAGTGCAAGATCTGATGTACTTCTTGACATCTTGTTGAAGATTTTGCCAATAAAAATACTTCTGCAATACCATCACTATTTTCTCAACCTCGAAATGCCCAGTAGAAGGACTGTAGTGTGCTTCCCAAATCATCTTGGCACGCTAGCTTGAAGGTACACAAAGGTGTCCTAGGTGGCATAATAGGGCATCTTGGAGGTGAAAATCTAGAACTTGCTAACCCTCGAAGAGTGTCTAGTATGTGTGGCTGAATTCTGGGTCACTTTTGTAGATAAGGGGCCAATCAGAAGTCTCGTTCCCACAAGAGTTAAGCACAATGGTTAATGCCATGATCGGTGGTTAGCTAAGGCAATCTGCGACATTATTGGTGCTACCCTTATTATACTTGATGTTCAAATGGAACTGTTGTAGGTATGTGGACCACTTCTGATGGTGATCATTCTACAAATTCCCTCACATTTGTATGAACTGATGACAATCATTGTTTTGTAGTAACCAAAGAGATGAAGGTAGGCGGTGCTACCTCCAGTATCTTGTACAACTTATTTCCCAAAGTAACAATAACAACATGAGGCCTTGACTCATACACAAGATGTCACTTCCATAAGTATGGTTGGCCTAATAATACATAACAAACATCAAGGGGAGCAACATCACATAATACCTCATCCATGGAGGACTTGAGGATGTATGGAAGCTGACACTGCTGGCTCATGTGAAGATTCCATCCTTGGTGAAGGCACCTGATGGTGTACAGTTGTGGATGTATTGTGGTTGGTAAACCAAGCCACTTCACGATCTCTACTGAAATGAGGTTCTTTTGGCTCTCACTGTCGACAATGAACTATAACGGGGAACCCTTGACCCACATATGGGAGTGAAAGAGGCACTCTTCCTCCTATGGATCTTTGAGTTCCTCCTTTTGGATCTTTGTGGTGGCAATGATGGTGTTGGGCTCTGCATCGATAATCTTCTTCCCTTTTTCATTACCCTAGTTGGGTTCTGACTCAGAGTTGGAACATGCATCTGATTCTAAAGCCTTTAGCTCGGCCAACAGTGACTGCTTGGCCTGACACACACTTGTGTTGTAAGTGGAGCTCTTATGGAACTCACGCCACTTTCCCATGTCCTTCTTTGGCTTCGCGGTGTTGTTCTTTGCTTGTAGCTTTGGCGGGTTGTCCTAGGCTACCCCACCTTGGCTTTGTAAATTATTCTACGGTTTGGGGGAACCTTTCCCTTACTTCGGATTCACATATCCAAAGTCTCACTTCTTCTGTTTAAGCTTTTGCTCGATCTTGATGGGATATCGGTATGTAGTGCTGAGCAAGGATATGTCCAGGAACTCCATCTCATCGTGGATGTACCTCTGTAGGCATCTGTAGTACATGAGAACCAAATGCTTCTCATAATCCTCGATACCTAACTTCGTGTGAAGGGTATGAAAAACATTTGTAAACTCTGACACATCTTGGTCCCTTCCCTGTCGCGGCATTGTCCACTTTATGTATTTATCCTCATATCTCCCGACATGGTAGTACTGCTCCTTGATGGAATCCCGAAACAAGTTCCAAGTGGGTGCATTGAAAACAATGAGTTTGTACTTTCATCCTTATGCTCACAATAGGTTTCCTACCAGTCCTTGACATTGGGGGTTGCTTTGAGAAGTGAAAAAGTGATATTTTCCCAGCTGGAAAAATCATGAATGGAAAAATATCCTTCTAGTAGACCTAACCATTTATCTACAACATCTGCATCTCTGCATCTATCTAAAGAGTGTGGCGTTCCCAGAGTAGCTGCTAGAAGTAGATGTGTCACCCTTGGGTAGCCGCTAAAGGATTTGGGCATTGTTTTTCGTCATCGCGTTCCTCTGTCACTCGAGGGCTTCTTCAAGAAAGATTTTGATAAGATCTCTTGCCCCCTTGTCATTATTTTCATCTTCCATGTGAGGTCATCGAGATTTGGGACGCTGGTCTTGCAAAGGTTCAACCAGTTCATGCTCTACCTCCTTATATCCTGACCTCATTGGGGACATGCAAAGAAAAACAGGGAGAGAGCAGACCGCTCTGATACCAATGATCTAGATTTAAATGGGAACAAAAAAAATTGCAGATATAACCATAAATACAAAGATGTAGTAGAAAAAACACTTCATTTCATTAATATCAAACACTGAAATATGCTTACAAACAGAATGGAAATAAGACTAGCTCGGGCGATGGTAGCTTATCTCTAAAAAGATATGTGGTGGTTACATGCCTATGAACTATTTCATAATGAGTCTCAAAGGCCTATTTATTGTTGACAAACAATGGAAAACCCTAAACATCCAAAAACCTAACCCTTAGAGATGAAGCACCAAAATAATTTCCCCTTTTGGGCAAATTGGTACATCAACTTCTCGGGGTTGTAACTTCGGCATATGATCTCTGTTTGATGTGCACCATACCTCATTAGAAATATCTATCTGAGCACTAAAAATTTTGAGTGAGAAACATCAATATATAACCCATGTTTCTCCTAGTTTTCCCTAAAAACATCATTTAGGGCCTCAAAATAGCTATGGAAGTTAAGGACCCAAAACACTGCCAAAAAATAGTAAATTGTGCTACAAATAAGGAAAGTGAAAAACTAAAAGAAACAATGGTGGGGGTCCAAGTAGAATAGGTGGGTGGCCACAAATATCCACCTGGATCATTCCTCCCCCCTTAGGAAACAATGTTCCCCATCACGTTGAGTTCCTCAATGAGATGAGGAAAATTTTGTGGAACTTGGTCCCTGGTGAGCCACTAATCTTGGTGAAGGAGTTGGCCTACTTTGAAAGCTCGATATAGTTAGAACCTTTGTTGTTGGGTTTTCTTGATCTACGTGTCCACGATCCAATCAGTTGTGGCTTGTTCCATGAAATCTTGATTTAACTCTGTAGGTGTGAGTTGTTCTGCAATGTCTGATGTGTCTAGCAATGGTGGGAAGTATGGTTAAAGGTGGTCCACATTGAACACTGGGTGTAGGCCAAGGAATGGGGGAGTGTTGACCTCAAATGAATTTTCTTCCATTGCCTTCTTAATGGTGTAAGGACCATATCAAAGTGGTCAGAGTTTTCGATAAGCTCCAGTAAGGCGTTCCTTTTGCAAATGAAACTAGAATCTGTTGCCCACCTTAAAATTGTATGGAACCCGATGTTGATCATGTCGCTGCTTGTACTTAGAATTTTCTTTCTCCAGAATGGCATGGACCTGTTAGTGTCAGTATCTTCAACCCTCCATCAATGATCAAATTTATCTGTGTTGCATGCATAGTAGGTGTCCCATCCAATCATATACATTCCATTAGGTCATGGGTCAACTAATGGTAGTGGTTCATTGTCAATTTCCCTCATGTCATTTACCTGCTAGCCTATTTTCACATGTTTAGGTCATTTACAGTCATTTTTTGTCATTAGATTTGCAAAAATCATTTGTAAGGTTTTAGGTCTCATTAGGTCTAGGGTTTGTCACCATGGTCAGCAAAAACTCAATAAACGGTCAGCAAGCACATGAGGAGGCCTAATAAGTTCACAAAATCAAAATTCCAATGATGATATGCTCAATAAGTGGTTTTTACCTCAAAACTCTATTTTGAGGTGAAAACAGAGTATTTCTATGTGCAAATTTTTTTATGTAATTTCCATTTTTTCTATATGTAATAAGTTGAAAGTTGTTGCCCTTGCTCACCTTGCCAACTACAGCCACTACAGACAAAAGAAAAACCATCAATGCATCAGTTTACCAGGTGATTAAGAAAGTCAAGTCAAATGAGAAAATAGAGCTCATGACCAAAAGTGACTTTGACAATTGAAATGTGGGTTTGGGATAAGTAAAAATTGAAAGCCATCCACATATAAAGTGAAGGAGTGCTATTCATCATTTCATTGTGCAAAATACCATTGGAGAGCAAAAAATCATGATTTGGAGGCAAATTGAGCTAAGGAGATCATAAACCCTATTTTCCAAACAAACTTTCCTGCCGTTGTGCATCAGACTGGCGTTGTGCATCAGTCACTTTCTACCACTATTAATTTGCACAGTTGTTGCGCATCAAGAGGGCGTTGCGTATTGGGGCCAGTGCGCTGCGCATCAGCCCAGAACTTCCCAAATCACTCCAAATAATGCAATAACCCTCAAAACTGCTACATTTTCATGCTACAAGTAAGTAATCATCATCCTAAAGCTGAATTTTATGCCATACTTGTGTTCTTCCTCGTTGCAAGTGAAACCCTAGCTTGTCTTCACTGTTTGCCATTCTATTGTGCAATTTTCACTCCGCCATCACTAAAAACATCCTTAAACCCTTTTCACTCTTTTATTTCCCAAAATCACTCCATTTATCCCATTTTCCATATCCCACTCCCCTAAAACAACTAATTCCCTTTACCAAACCCTAAATCCCTCACTAAACCCTAGTTTCCCAGAACTAATCCCTTCATTCCCCAATTCCATTTCCCAAGAGTAAAATATCTTCATACTCATCACTCGTGTCCTCCTTCATTACCATTTTTCACCATATCTTCATCACATCAATTTCCTAAGACAAGCATCAAGCACCATGGCAAGAAACAATGACTCAAGTTATGAAGAAGAAACACTAAGTGACAGTTCAAGAGAAAGGAATGTACAGCTTAGGAGACCTCACAAGGGTGGAAAAATTATTAGAAAGGAACCTATTAGCATGACTAAACTGCTTTCTTGCCCCGTTGCTACCACATGTTTCAGTTGTGCTTGGGTAAAGCCCGTTTCCCTCTCCTAGGGTTTTGAAGGTAATTTCTCTTGTATGGTCAAATCATCAACAAAACTTTTATATTGATGTTCATACACCTTCCCTTATCCTTAATGTACCTTATTAAATGCTTCCCATCACTGATATCCCTCAAATTCATCATTTTCCCACAAGCCCTAGCTTCTTGCTACAATTTGACAATTTTCTAGGCTAGCCCTGTGTTTTTCCCTTGTTGACCCCTTCCCCTCACTCAATCTTTGAAATTCCACTTTTCCCTCTTTCCTAACATCCCTCCCTACTTCCCAAAACTTTCTCAAGAATTTAGAAGCCCCTTCTCCCCTTCATTTCACTTCATTTCAACAAATCCCATGTTCCACACATTGGGATAGGTTTTACTCAAGTGATGTTTCTGAGAAAGGATAAATGAATTTGGAAAATGTGAGAGAGGGTTTTGTCGAAAATAGGCCAAGGAAGAAAAACCTCCTTCACTTTTTACATAGGTATCATGGTTTTAGAGAAATGTCAAAAATATAGTTGCCTCAGGAGAATTGCTGCACGGTTGGCCAAATGACTTGCTTGATGAGTGAAATGATAACTAGAAATGAATAGATTTCCAATGAGCTATCATGAGCTCAATTTGGAGTTGACTAAGACCTTCAAAAGTTGACTGCAACAACACTCTACATTTAGGCAGCCTCATTTTGCACATTTTGACCAGCCTTGGGAGATTTGACTTTTGAGAGGGCAAATGAACTCCAAATTGAAAACTTCAAGATATTTTGGAAAGTAGACTCAATACGATTTCCAAAAATCTATCCTTAACCCAATGTGGACACCAGGAAGGCCTCAAAAATTGTTCTGCAAAAGGGCGTTGCGCATCAAATTTTTGCAAAACACGGGAATTTTCATCTGATTGAGCTGGTTGGGAAATTTGCAAAATGGCTTGCATTTTTGGATTCCTCATGAAAAAATACTGAAACCAAGAAATTTTCGTGAAATTGGAGGACATCTGGGTCACCTAAAGGGAAGAAAACACCCAAAAAATGCCCTCTCTACCACTTTTTGGACCCACAGGAAGCAGCCTTGGGAGAAGTGATTTTTGAAAGGGAAAATGGACTCTAAATCTAAAAATTCCAATTGTCCTAGAAAGTAGACAGACAGAGATTTCCAACAAGCCATCTTAGAGCTAATTTAGTGAAGGGGAAGGCCTTCAAACTCAGCTTGGAAGTGGCACTGTGCATCAGGCTAATGGCGATGCTCATCAGGCAAAAGTTTGCCAATTTTGCTCAAAAACTCAGATTTTCGCCTAGTTTTCTACCAGTGTGACTTTTTCTTCTCTCATGGTCAAATTAATGATTTAATATGATGTAAATTAATGTGCAATGATGTAAAAATGATGAAAAATGACTTAAGGAGGTAGATACATCAGTTTTAGGTGGTTTGAGCTGAATGAATCAGTTCCCATAGTTTTAGAGGCAAGCTGTTCCACTGCCTATTTTTCAGTTCGTAGTTTAGATCTTGTTGAAATGGCTCCTTGACTCATGGATTCGACCCCTGATGGCTATCATAGGCGTTTTTATGCCTATATCTTGTACTTTCTTATTCATTTGTCAAGGTTGGACTTTTGTGGATGCATTGAGCACTATTGTATATCACTTATGTAGTTTGGCAAGGAAATAAACCTGGGTTTTGCAGCATTTTGTGGGATTCTTGTGGAAATGTGAGTTAGAATTTTTTCCTTTTTTGTAATTCAGCTTAATCTTATGTTTATGTGTGCCATCATCTCTCTTATTCTGCATAAATAAATGAATCAAGTGTAAAGGGTAGAATCCATTGGTGTTTCAGTGCTCTGCCTTGCGGTTTATTTAGTTTTACATGTTTTCTACTATCTGAAGGGGACTCATGACATTTGCATACCCTGTCCAACTCCTCACCAATCTTGATACTCACCATTACATTCATTTAAAAGTGCTAAGACACTTGCCTACCTCGCCCCATAGAAACATCTGCAAATCTGTGTTCATTTCCTGGACCCAAAGCTGCCTTCCCCATGTGATCCAGCAACCCAATCATTAAATTCAATCAAACTCCTCTAAGCAAGAATACCTAGCCTAAAATTAGTTTCTATATTAGTGATCTCAAGCTTTCCTTGATAAATTTTCATTGATATTGACAAGGAGAGAGCCCTCTCCCGACCTGGTAGGGCTAGCTACCAGGTTAAGCATGGTTTGATGTTACCCTAGACCTGCCTTTCTCAACCTGAGGTAGATTTAGGCCCTAACATAGTGGCAACCCCACTGGGGAACGTAGTTTTATTTTCTTCAACAAAATGTATCAAGTTCTGATCTGGTTGTTGATGTTGGACAACGATCAGACATAGCAAGGCTGAAATCATTCACCTAGAGACTCCAAATCAGTTTCAAGATCAGATCCAATGACTCCAGGATGAACCCGACTAGCAAAAACATGAAGGGACAATATGGAAAGATTAGGTATTCAAGTTGGAATTTCATCCAAGACATTATGTTCTTTATTATAAACTATTTCTTCTCTTTTCTTGATAATGTCAAGAAGGATTTACAAAGTATATTGTATTCGAGGAAAGATCCTAGATTTGCATTTGATTCTTTCCCTTTGAAGATAGTGGATACAAAATATGTGCATGCCTTTGATCTTGATCAAGACCCGTCTTCTGAATCTTGTGATGATCATCTTCAAACTGATGAGCCTAAAGAGACGAAGACTGATTCTACAACTTCTATACATACCCCTATACCTTGTAAAATTCCAGATCAATACAAACCTCTGATTTTACCTCCTATATCCCATGCTTACCCTAAAAACCATGATCTATATCTACCAAGATTTGATGGTGACTGTGACAACATCACTGCTGAGAGACATGTATTGAAGTTTGAGTTTTTTCTTGACCTTTTTCGAAGTTGATGAAGAGGATGTCAGTATTAGGCTTTTTTCTCTTTCTTTGCAAGGCAAAGTCAAGAGTTGGTTCAAAACCCTGCCTGATGCGAGCATCTAAGATTTACAGTAGTTTGTCAAAGTTTTCCTCAATAGGTGGGTGGTCAGACAAAACCCTTTCTTGATTATAGAAGAGTATAACCAGCTGAAAAGATTGCCAGGGGAGATAGTACAAAAATTTTCTGTGAGATTTAACCAAGTCTATTTTTCGTTGCCGGTTAATATAAGGCCTCCTCCTAGATTCGCTCTCTTACACTACCCAGAAGCCTTTGATCCGGAAATGGAGTTTCAGTTGAGGGAAAGGAACCTTGCAACACTTGAAGAGATGCAAAATAGTGCAGTAGATGTAGAGGCTCATTTGCTGATCAAAAGGGCAAAGTTGAAGGAAGAAGAGATGAAGAGCATAGATCTAGAGGAATCGGCATATTTAGAGGTAAAGCTCGACATTTTGGTAAGTGCAGTGGAAGAGATGATGCATAAGATCACTACAAGGAATGAATATGATGTTCAAGACTGTTGCTCCTTGATTGAAGAAGAACAAGTTGCTGATCCAAAACATTTTCTTTCTTATCCTAGTTGTCATAGATCTGATAATGATTGTTTTATAGATCATCTTGGAGAAGAGAGATTTGCTGATATGACATGTATGCTTGATGATGTATTTCTTACTGACGATTTGCCTCAGTTTGATCAATATGATGATGATTACATTCTCCAAACAAAAGCTAATTTTGCCGACAAATCAACAGCTAGTTTGTGGGAGGAGGAAGTTCACTTTCAGCAGCTCGAGTACAGTGGTCAACCAATGCATATTAGCTATTGAAGTGAGTAGGAAAGTGCAAAATTTTTTGAAGTAAGTGGAGGATATTTTCCTTTTTGTTTTTCTTCGTTTCATTTCATCATAGACAACTTTCATGCAATCAGAAGTCAATCTTTGATAAGTTCTAATCTGAACCATTTTGAGGGCAATGAAATCCTTGTACAAGACTTCTCATATCCAAATTTGCAGCCTCTGAAGGCCATTGATTGTCAAGTTGCAGATGAAGATTTGGAAGCTGGACCATATGATCAAATGATGCAAGATGATTTCGTACCATTTTGTTTCGAATCATTTCAGTTTTTGAAGGGAAAATTGCATAGTATATCTATAAATGAGAAACTTGTAGAAAATCATGCCATCTCATTGGAACCAATCGAAAATCGGTTACAACAGTCTTTTCAAGTTTTTCATGATCCAATAGCTGATGTGTTGGATGATGTCTCCAGTCAAAGTCCTTTTCCACTAGCTAAATGTGAGATTGAAACGTGTACTGATACAAACTTGATCTGGCAGCCAGTTTCTTTGTCATTTTCAGCAGGAGTCTTGTCACAAAGCTTAGACAAAAGTTTGCATTCATGGTATGAGGAGAAGAAAAGTAATCCATTGGATGAGATAAGTCCCAGTGCCCATGAATTTCAAGATCCTTATGCAGTACTTTTGGAGTCGGACATAACATCCATATTATTCAATTTGGGAAAATTTGGATCTATTTACAAGTTTTCAATGGAGTTACCTTTCAGTATTTTTCTCTTGTTGTTCATAAGAAAGCATTTGTGGAGAATGCAAACATAAACCAAAATGCTTACTTGGTTGCATTGGTTGTTTCATTTCACTTGATCAGGTGATGACTGGAATAGTTAGAGTAGGTTTTATTGAATAAGCTCCATTTTGAGCATATTTTCTAGTTTGTTAGTTGTGTTTTAGTATTGAGTCAGTTTCAAGTCAGTTTGTGTCATCAAGTCGTTAGTTTTCAGTCATGCATTTTAGTTTGAGTTTTTTTTACTTCATGCCCAATGGATGCGGCATTGGTCTGCTTTCCAGAGATCTATGGTTCTTCCCACCTCCGAGGAGATACCATCGCCATTGGAGCCAATGTTAGTGTTGGTATCTTCATCCCTCCATTAGTGATCAAATTTATCTTTGTTGCATGCATAGTAGGTGTCCCATTCGATCAGCTCCATTCCATTAGGTCATGGATCAACTGATGGTAGTGGTTCATTGTCAATTTCCCTCATGTCATTTACCTGCTAGCCTATTTTCACATGTTTAGGTCCTTTATAGTCATTTTTTGTCATTACATTTGCAAAAATCATTTTTAGGGTTTTAGGTCTCATTAGGTCTAGGGTTTGTCACCATGGTCAGCAAAAACTCAATAAACGGTTAGCAAGCACATGAGGAGGTCCCATAAGTTCACAAAATCAAAATTCCAATGCTGATATGCTCAATAAGTGGTTTTTACCTCAAAACTTTGTTTTGAGGTGAAAACAGAGTTTTTACCTCAAAACTTTGTTTTGCGGTGAAAATGGAGTTCTTATTTCTATGTGCAAAATTTTTATGTAATTTCCATTTTTTCTATATGTAATAAGTTGAAAGCTACTGCCCTTGCTCACCTTGCCAACTACAGCCACTGCAGACAAAAGCAAAACCATCAATGCATCAGTTTACCAAGTGATTAAGAAAGTCATGTCAATTGAAAAAACAAAGCTCATGACCAAAAGTGACTTTGACATTTGAAAAGTGGGTTTGAGATAAGTAAAAATTAAAATCCATCCATATATAAAGTGAAAGGAGTTCTATTCATCATTTCATTGTGCAAAATACCCTTGGAGAGCAAAAAATCACGATTTGGAGGCAAATTGAGCTAAGGAGATCAAAAACCTTGTTTTCCAAACAAACTTGCCTAGTGTTGTGCATCAGAGGCAGTGTGTTGTGCATTAGACTGGTGCTACACATCAATCACTTTCTGTCACTGTTAATTTTCGCGGTTGTTGCGCATCAGGAGGGTGTTGCGCATTGGGCCCAGTGCACTGCCCATCAGCCCAGAACTTCCCAAATCACTCCAAATTGTGCAATAACCCTCAAAATTGCTACATTTTCATGCTACAAGTAAGTAATCATCATCCTAAAGCTGAATTTGAGGTCATACTTGTGTTCTTCCTCGTTGAAAGTGAAACCCTAGCTTGCCTTAACTGTTTGCCATTCTATTGTGCAATTTTCACTCCATCATCACTAAAAACATCCTTAAACCATTTTCACTCTTTTATTTCCCAAAATCACTCCATTTATCCCATTTTCCATATCCCACTCCCCTAAAACAACTAATTCCCTTTACCAAATCCTAAATCCCTCACTAAACCCTAGTTTCCCAAAACTAAACCCTTCATTCCCCAATTCCATTTCCCAAGAGGAAAATCTCTTCATACTCATCACCCTTGTCCTCCTTCATTACCATTTTTCACCATATCTTCATCACACCATTTTCCTAAGAAAAGCATCAAGCACCATGGCAAGAAACAATGAATCAAGTTATGAAGAAGAAACATTAAGTGACAGTTCAAGAGAAAGGAATGTACATCCTAGGAGACCTCACAAGGGTGGAAAAATTATTAGAAAGGAACCTATTAGCATGACTGAACTCCTTGCTTGTCCCCTTGCTACCACATGTTTCAATTGTGCTTGGGTAAGGCCCATTTCCCTCTCCTAGGGTTTTGAAGGTAATTTCTCTTGTATGGTCAAATCATCAACAAAAATTGTATCTTGATGTTCATACACCTTCCCCTATCCTTAACATACCTTATTAAAAGCTTCCCATCACTGATATCCCTCAAATTCATCATTTTTCCACAAACCCTAGCTTCTTGCTACAATTTGACAATTTTCTAGGCTAGCCCTGTCTGTTTCCCTTTTGGACCCCTGCCCCTCACTCAATCTTTGAAATTACACTTTCCCATGTTTCCTGACATCCCTCCCTACTTCCCAAAACTTTCTCAAGAATTTAGAAGCCCCTTATCCCTTTCATTTCGACAAATACCCTATTCCACACATTGGGATAGGTTTTACTCAAATGATGTTGATCAAGGAAAAATGAATTTGGAAAATGTGGGAGAGGTTTTTATCCACAATAGGCCAAGGAAGAAAAGCCTACTTCACTTTTGACACAGGTGTCATGGTTTTGGAGAAATGTCAAAAATATAGTTGCCTAAGGAGAATTGTTGCATGGTTGGCCAAATGACTTGGTCGATGAGTAAAATGATAACTAGACACGAAGATATTTCCAATGAGCTATCATGAGCTCAATTTTGATTTTAGGAAGACCTTCAAAAGTTGACTGCAACAACACTCTGCATTTAGGCAGCCTCATTTTGCACATTTTGACCAGTCTTGGGAGATTAAACTTTCGACAGGGCAAATAAACTCCAAATTGAAAAATTTAAGATGTTTCGGAAGGTAAACTCAATAATATTTCCAAGGAGCTATCCTTCCCCCAATTTTGACACTGTGAAGGCCTCCAAAATTTGTCTGCAAAAGAGAGTTGCGCATCAAATGTTTGCAAAACACAGGAAATTTTATCTGATGCGCAACGCTGCCAGCGTTGC
This sequence comes from Pinus taeda, assembly GCA_000404065.3. Lineage (NCBI taxonomy): Eukaryota > Viridiplantae > Streptophyta > Pinopsida > Pinales > Pinaceae > Pinus > Pinus taeda. The sequence goes on along the minus strand of APFE031601298.1, from coordinate 39,889 downwards.
ATATTGAGCTGGCTGAGAATTTTGCAAAATGGCTTGCATTTTTGGATTCCTCATGAAAAAATACTGAAACCCAGAAAGTTCCATGAAATTTGGAGGAGATTTGGGTTACCTAAAGGGCAAAAAACACCTAAACAATTCCCTTTCTGCCACTTTTTAGACCCACAGGAAGAAGTGATTTTTGAAAGGGCAAATGGACTCCAAATACAAAAATTATAGCTTTCCTAGAAAGTAGATAGAAAGAGATTTCTAACAAGCCATATTGGAGCTAATTTGGTGAAGGGGAAAGTCTTCAAACTCAGCTTGGAAGTGGCGCTGCACATCAGGCTAATGGCACTGCGCATCAGGCAAAATTTTGCCAATTTTCCTCAAAAACCCAGATTTTTGGCTAGTTTTCTACCAGTTTGACTTTTTATTCTCTCATCGTCAAATTAATGATGTAATATGATGTAAATTAAAGTAATATGATGTAAAAATGATGAAAAATGACTTAAGGAGGTAGATACATCAGTTTTAGGTGGTTTTGAGTTGAATGAATCAGTTTCCATTGTTTTAGAGGCAAGTTGTTCCACTGCCTATTTTTCAGTTCCTAGTTTAGATTTTGTTGAAATAGCTCCTTGACTCATGGATTCGACCCCTGATGGCTAGAATATGTGGTTTGATGCCTATATCCTGTACTTTCTTAGTCATTTGTCAAGGTTTTATTTTTGTGGATGCATTGAGCACTATTGTACATCACTTCTACAATTTGGTAAGGAAATAAACCAGGGTTTTGCAGCATTTTGTGGAATTATTGTGGCAATGTGAGTTAACATTGTTTCCTTCTCTGTAATTCAGTTTAATCTTATGTTTATGTGTGCCATCATCTCTCTTATTCTGCATAACTAAATGAATCAAGTGTAAAGGGTAGAATCCATTGGTGTTTCAGTGCTATGCCTTGGGGTTTATTTAGTGTTACATGTTTTCTACTATTTGAAGAGGACTCATGACATTTGAATGCCCTCTCCAACTCCTCACCAGTCTTTAGACTCACCATTACATTCATTTCAAAGTGCTAAGACACTTTCCTACCTCACCCCACATAAACCTCTGCAAATCTGTGTTCATTTCTTGGACCCAAAGCTGCCTTCCCCATCTGATCCAACAACCCAATCATTAAATTCAATAAAACTCATTTGAGATAGCATACCTAGCCTAAAATTAGTTTTTATATCAGTCATCTCATGATTTCCTTGATAAATTTTATTGAGATTGGCAAGGAGAGAGCCCTCTCTCGACCTGGTAGGGCTAGCTACCAGGTTAAGCATGGTTTGATGTTACCCTAGACCTGCCTTTCTCAGCTTGAGATAGATTTGAGCCCTAACAATACCTACTGGTAGATATGTTGGATGCTATCAATGAAGTTGCTTTCGCTATCGGTTTCAGACTGGAGATGAGCTGAATCTACCTGAGTAGTTGCAAATGGCATGGCCACATCAATGGGACATAGTGGTTGGAATCCCAAGCCCACCTGAAAAGGGTTGTGGCTAATCGAGCTATGTAGAGCCCAATTATAGCTATGTTAGACATAGGGGAGGCTCTCATCCCATGTGCGTGGATGATTTGAGTTTTACATGTGCAGAATGTGTACAATCATTCTATTGACGACCTCTGTTTGACCATTTGTTTGGGGATGGAAAGATGTGAACTTAGTGAGCTTGGTGTCCAGCATCGACCAAAGACTGGACCAAAATGTACTAAGGAAATTGTTGTCTCTATCTAAGATGATATACTATGGGGTCCCAAAGTGTACCCACACTCGTTCAAAGAAGAGTTTAGTAGTGGCTTCTGCTGTGATATTTTTCTTGCAGGCCACCATAATGGCCATCTTTGAGAGTCTATCAACAACCATAAAAACACAGTCGTTGCCATGCCTAGTAGAAGGAAGTCCCCCCACGTAATCCATGGAGATGGATTCCCAAGTGAAACTAGGGGTAGGCAATGAAGTATAGAGGCCTTGATTCTTGATGGCTGGTTTGGAAATGGTGCAAGCAGTGCAAAATATGATGTACTTACTGAAATCCTGTCAAAGATTCGGCCATTAGAAATACTTCTGTAATACTACCACCATTCTGTTGACCCCTAAATTCCCATCGGTGCGACTTTAGCGTGCTTCCAAAATCATCTAGGCATGATGCCTTGAAGGAACACAAAGGTGTCTAAAGTGGCATAATAGGGCAACCTAGAGGTGAAAATATGGAACTTGCTGACCCTCGAAGAGTGTTTGGTATGTGTGGCTGAATTTTGGGTCGCTTTTGTAGAGAAGTGGCCAGTCAGAAGTCTCACGCCCACAAGAGTTGAGCACGGTGGTTAACACCATGATCGGTGATCACTTGAGGTAATCTGCAACATTATTGGTGTTGCCCTTCTTATACTTGATATTCAAATGGAACGGTTGCAGGTATGTGGACCACTTCTAATGGCGATCATTCTGCAACTTCCCTTGTGTCTATATGAATTGCATGGGCCGGTGGTTTTTGTGGATGATCATTTCCTTCCCCAAAATGTAACACTTCCATTGTCGGTAGGCTTTCACAGTGGAATACATCTCTCTGTCATAAGTGGGATACTTCTGTACTATGTCTCAAAGTGACTCACTGTGATATGCCACTGCATGCCCCTATTGAGTAAGCAATGCCCTAATAGCATAATCTGAGGCATCTGTCTCGATCTCAAATGGCTATTGCAAGTCTGGTAATGTGAGCACTGGTGTAGAGCAAAGGCGATGTTTCAACTTTGTGAATGCATTCTATTGAGATTCATACCAAAAGAATTTTTCTTTCGCTCCTCCTTTCGTGACTTGAATTAAGGGCCAAGTAATATGAGAGAATCCCAACACGAACCTGCAGTAGAAATTTCCAAGACCCAGAAAGTTTCATAGCTCTATTAGAGAGGTTGGAGCAAATTACTTGAACCTTGGCTAGATCCATATGCAACCCCCATTCATCAATAATGTATCATAGATAATGAACCTAGGTCATGCCAAAAGTGTTGTTGGAGAGGTAAATCCCCTCTACGGATAGAGGCGATCCCTACTAGCCCAGAACAGGTCTAGCAACAATCAAACAATGCTATCACGCAAGTTCCTAATTGCAAATAAAGGGTAGGTGATGAAGACCTACTTGAGATCCAACGCTTTAGTTTGTAGAAGAGACGTCTCCCACGTTCCTTTGCCTTGGCTGGTCACGATCCTCCACTATCCACGTGAATGGACACCTACAGACAAAGAGAACAACACAAACACACGCGTGAAATCTAATATATGCAATTATACATCAGTCAGGAGGGATATAATTCAACATCAACCATTACAAGTACAACGAGAATGGAACCATAATGATAGTCATCTATTATTAATAATTCAACAAAGGAGAATACAACCAGCGTCCTGACGTCAAGTCCTCCTTTGGCTGGGTGCTCAGCTACACAAGTCTTGCAAAAACTTGAAGGGGTGAGGGACAAGCTCTCTCTCTCTTTAGTGACAAAGTCTCCTTACTTAGGTAAAGCCTTATGGATACAAAGAAGGCTTCTTGCAACTCCAATCTTTTGATATCTTTCTTTCAGCACAAGTATTTCCACCAGAGTCAGAACTATCAGAACTAGAACTAGCTTGCTCAAGCCATGGGAACAAGCTTTTATAGAGGAAAAGGAAGAGATAAGGTCAATCCCCCACAATCATGGATTTGGCTTCATCACTTGGAAGCTTCCATGGAATGTTGGAAAACTACTTTCCATCCAAGGAGATTCGGAGCCAAACCATCCTCACTCAACTTGGAATCAGTATGGTGAATGAGTTGGACAGAACCTTCGGAGGTTTGAGTAGTTGAAAACTTTTCCCAAAATGGTTGGCACGATTGTGACTCTGGGACAGAGCGCTAATGGCGCGCCCTTTCATTAGGATTTTCCCCATTGGCGCGGGCATAACACAGGGCACCAACGCTAATGCAAAAAGGTCTGTTTTAAGGGCAATGAGCAGGAGATGTCTTAAGGGCATATGAAGCTCATGTTTAGAGGTGAATAAGGCAAGTGATTTCAAGTCTTGTCACTTCTCACAAGTCCCGGAATGGGTCCTCCAAGATGCGGGAGAGGGGTAACAGGGACGGTGACAAACGGTGACAAATTACTGTGTAACACTATCCTTGAAGAATTTTCTATGTCCTTGTCTTTCAGGATTTACCGCTATCCAATCTTAGATCACTAGGCCCTAAACTGAGACTAGTCTCTCAGGATTTACCATAATCCAAACCAAGGTCACTAGGACCTAAATTGAGACTTCTCCCTCAAGCTTTACTATGTATCCTGCCAAAACCGGTCAAGGGATTCCTAGGCCCTTGGGAATGAACCTTGAGACCACCTTCGCCCTGGATTCCGAAATCCATCCGCAAACCAAAGCTCAAAACCGAGATAAACATCCCAACATACCATGGCATCTAGAAAAAGGAAAGGCTAGGTTAAAAACCACTATCATAACTTGGCAAAACCATGCCACCGACAACAAGAGAACCATACACCAACATGTAAAGCCATGCATGTCCAAATTAGCTAGGAAATAACGCATGCAAAAGGTTACTTGCAAGAATTCCTACTGAAGCTGCCTGATCCTACTTTTCCTTGATCCTTTCTTTCCTTCCTTTCCCTTGATTTATTTTCCTTTCTTGATCCAAAGCTAGAGTGCTCCAAGAAACTCTAAGTGACCAAGAGTGAGAGAGAGAGAGAGAATAATGAGAGAGCTCCAAACTTGAATTGACAAAATGTTACCAACTGATCCTCAAAAGCCTTTTTATTAATGAGGCCTCTATTTTCTTCTTTTTCCATTATTTTCCTTCAATTTCCTCCTCACATTCAACCTGTGACCTTTCACCTTACTTTTCTCCTAATTTGTTTTATTTTCATAAATAAATGTGTCAGAAATGCCTTTTTTCCTTTTATTGCCTTTGCCTTCGCTTGATCCGAATCGGATCCATAAACGACTGTCATAGAACCATGACTAAAACAGGTCGAACAAATCCTTGAAGAATCCAAACCACAGTCGAAAACACCTGAACCAGTGGCCATGGAAGCCAGCGTGGAATGACGAGGACCTCGGTCAAAGTGCGCTGACCGAGGCCCATGGAGACTGCACAGGAGGTCAAAATAGCCCCTGGGAGCCTCGGATCGGGAAAAGGAGCTGGTTTTTGATACGCACATCGCTAGGTAAACAGGGATGAAATGGTAGAGCTTAAGCGCTTGGTCATGTTGGGAGCCAGGGGACCGCGGGCAGAAAAAGGTAAAAAGTGCCAACGTACAACAGTGGGACCCACAGCCTGGAAACCGATGGTTTGATTGGGACACCCTTGAACGGTAAGCGGTTTTGGAGAAAGAGGAGCGATCACAATCAACGATCGACGCGTGGCAGTGGAGGAGAGAGAAAAACCACTGCGATTGAGTATTATCGGTCGAGCAAGTCAACCGCGCTCGACGTGCAAATGACGTTGGATCTAGAGGAGCCCAAATCAGATGGCTGAGATTGCACCCGATAGACAGAGTGGAATTGACAGGGGATTAAACCATGATTTAAGAGGATTTGGAATCCGTTGACCACCACGGTGGAGAAAGAAACGAATCGACGAGTGGGCTGGCGCAGTTGCAATGGAAACACGTGGCTACTTCCTGAGCATTATGCTGACACTGAATAGGGAATTCCAAGCAGACATGCGATAGGCGAATTGATGCAAGAAGGAGAGGAAATGAACAGACACGGAGGTCGAATGGCTAAAGCCATGAGCAGAGACAGTGAATGGGAGATCAGAAGGGGGATTTAGATCGAAGAGTCTAAGTGACCAAGAGAGACAGTGAACAATGAACCATGAGAGGAGGACTGAGCACAGAGAGCAGTAAAGCCAAGCAGAGGAGACAGAGGGCCGAGCTGACCACATGTAACATCGAGCACCAAAGATCTTGAAGAATCAAGCCTTCCCATAGAGGAATCTGTCTGGATTGAGCATCACAGTTGGCTCTTTCCACTGTAGACCAAAAGTCACAGAGCTAGTAGGAAGAAAAGACTCTGTGAACTCTGAGTGGCTTGGGGAATCCAAGAACCACCCTGCCAAGAAAAAATCTGCTATCAGGAGAACTCATATTGAGTCCCTGCATTGTAAATTCTTTGTCGTAAGACACAATAAAACAAGGCCACCACTGAAGCTGGACCAGAGATGTAGCCCTGGAGAATAGGGTGAACTCCTTATTAAAACCTAGTTGTGTCTTTGTGTTGCTTACTGTATTTCTCTGTTGTCTTTCCATGTAAAATGTCTATGTATTGGCAATCTGATCGATCCATTGTTTCAATAACACAGAACACACACTAGCACATGAGTCTGTAATACCTTTGTTTATTAAATCTTCAACTGAGGTCACTCATAGGGTGATTATTAGATCAAGTGGTATCAGAGCTCTAGGCTGTAAGGTTAGACAAGCTTGTGTTGGTTTAGTTGTGAATGATCAGTAGATCAAAGCTCAAATTAGAAGAAGGAGAGTTGGTGGAAACTAATCCTGAAATTGGGAGAGTCTATTCTCGGAAGACAATGTCAGAAGAAGGTTCTACAGGGCCAGACTCCCAGTTCGTAGAAAGTTTCCTAGCTATGAAGTCTATGGTAGAATAAATGTATAGGCACTTTAGAAAGCATAAGGATGAATATTCATCAGGCTCTAAACAAGATAAAGAAGAAGATGAATCTCATTGTCATGACCACTCTAAAGGAAAGGGAAAAGAAGAAATCTTTCCTACACCTCCTAGTAGCCCTATGCATAACAAGAAGGAATCCTTGATTAAATTGGATGTCAAATTTGATTTGCCTATATATGATGGAGAGTTGAATGCTGAAAAGTTGGACAACTGGATAAGACAAATTGATGTGTATTGTAGGGTACAAAGCATAGACTCAAACAGGAGTAAGATTCAGCTGGCAAGCCTACGCCCGGGAGGCACTGCCTTGGTTTGGTGGGAAGGAAGAACCCAAGCTGATGTGAAGAAGCATGGTAAGACCATCTTTGTCTGGAGTGACTTTGTCTCTACCATTAGAAAGCAGTTCTATCCATTGGCCTACATGCAACAAGCCGTGATGAGTTGGCAAACTCTTCGGTAGTTGAAAGGGCAAAGTGTGCAAGGGTATACTCAAGAATTCAGAAAGAGAGCATTGATGTTGGGCATCTCATTAGACTCACCAGAAACTCTTTTGAAGTAAATTGGTGGTCTACACAACTACATGAGGCATACCATCCTCATGTTTAATCCCACTAGTATAGATGAGGTATATGTACAAGCTACAGATCTAGAAGCTAGAGGAAAGAATGGAAATCTAGAAGTTGGGGGACCATCCCAACCCATTGTAAGCAAGAGCAAGGAGAAAAGAAAGTAGAAGTGGAAAGCAAGGAAGGCTGACACTACACAAAGAGGAAAAGCTTCATGCACTCACTATAAAAAGGAGGGGCATGATGATGAGCACTATTGGATTATGCATCCAGAGCTGAGGCCTAAGAAGTCTGAGGGCAAGAAGAAGAAGACTGCTGCAGCTATTCAGAAAGATTTGGGGTCAGACTCGGGAGATGAAACAATCATTGTAGCCACAGGTATAAAAGGTAAGAATTCTGAAGCATCTACTAGTAATTCAACTCAATCTATCATTGATGAATAACATGAGAGAAAAAGACATGAGCTTTTCCATATTCGAGTTATTTCCAAAAATAAAAAGATTGCTACTTTGTTTGATAGTGGCTCACAAGTAAATCTAATTTCTGAAGCAATTGTAAAGAAATTGGGATTAACAACTACACCTCATAAGAAACCATACCCATTAGGATGGTTGAATGATAAAGCACAACTACAAGTGACTAGAGAATGCAAACTCAAGTTTTCTTTTGGGTCAACATTTGTAGATGAGGTTGAGTTAGATGTAATTCCTTTGGATATATGTGGAATTGTTTTAGGAAGTCCTTACTTGTATGATAGAAAAGCTATTTTCTATAGAGCTGAGAACATGTATCTACTTGTCAAATATGGAATCGAATATTTTGTAAGAGCTCACAAGCTCAAGAATAATTACACTCTCATAAACTCAGGACAGATGAAAAGAATGATAAATTCATGCAAACAGTTCTTACTGATGGTTGTAAAGGAAAAGACACCTGATAAGACCAAAATATTTAAAGGCTGTAATGCTGATCAACAAACTGATATAGAAAATATTTTTTTAGAGTATGATGTCTTATTTCAAGAACCTAAAGGTTTGCCACCCAAAAAGGGAATAGTACATGATATTATTTTGCAGCAAGATGTTCCTTTGCCTAACATTGGGATTTACAGGTTGTTCGCTTTAGAGAATGCTGAAATCAGGAAGCAGGTGCAGGAGTTGCTCAAGAAAGGGTTCATCAGGCCTAGCACATCAACATGTGGGTCACCAATCGTTTTGGTGAGAAAGGAAGATGGCTCGTGGAGAATGTGCATTAATTACCGAGCACTAAATAAGATAACAATAAAAAATTGTTATCCCCTTCCTCGCATAGATGATCTTTTAGATCAATTGAAGGAAGCTACTTATTTGACCAAGCTGGATTTGCACAGTGGATACCATTAGGTCAGAGTTGCAGAGCAAGATGCATGGAAGACTGCTTTCAAAACAAACCAGGGATTGTATGAATGGCTGGTTATGCCTTTTGGCTTGACCAATGCCCCTGCTACTTTCATGAGATTAATGAATGATGTACTCAGACCTTTTCTTGATGATTTTGTTATTGTGTATTTAGATGACATTCTGATTTTCAGTAAAACGTGGGAAGAACATTTAAAGCATGTTAAGCAAACATTAGATGTTTTGAAAGGAGAAAAACTTTATGTTAAACTCTCTAAATGTGAATTTGACAAAACCTCTCTAAATTATTTGGGTCATATAGTAGGGGGAGGTGAATTGAAAATAGATCCCTCTAAAGTGGCAGTCATCATAACTGGCCTAAGCCCCAGTCTGCTATAGAAGTGAGACTTTCTTAGGAGCAGCACAATATTGGAGGAAGTTCATTTCAAATTTTTCCTCAATTGCAGCTCCCTTACATGCTTTGACAGGATTGAACAAGGTGTTTCAGTGGGGAGGCAAACAGCAGAAAGCCTTCAACACCTTGAAACAAAAAATTAGTACAACCCCTGTACTAGCACTTCCAGATCTACAAAGACCATTCAAGATCCAAACTGATGCCAGTGACTATGCCATGGAAGTAGTGTTGACACAACACAATAAACCCATATGTTATCATTCTGAGACTTTTACTCCTGCAGTGGTTAACTATCCTACCTATGATAAAGAATTGTATGTGTTAGTTCAGAGTGTGAAAAAGTGGAAACATTACTTAATGGGCAAAGAGACAGTGATACACACTAATCATCAACCACTTGAATATCTACACTCCCAAACTAAGCTGCAACAATCAAGACATTACAGATGGATGGGTTTTCTACAACAGTTCCATTTATTCATCAGATATAAAAAGGGCATACATAACAAGGTTGCAGATATGTTATCTAGACCCATTATAAAAGCATCTACCATACTTAAGCATAATTATGTGCTACATGAAAGCTACATAGAACAATATGCTTAAGACATGGACTTTAAAGATGTGTATGCAACTTTGAGTCAAGGCAAAAGAGTGTAAGAATTGGACTATCATGTGAAGGACTGACTCTTATATCATTGTCGGAAACTCTACATTCCACAAACTGAAATAGTAAAGATAATTAGGGAAGACTGCACTTCTCTGATATCAGGTCACTTTGGGGTAAGTAAAACGGTTGCACAACTGCAAAGGTTCTGCTATTGTCCGAGAATGAGTGAGACAGTTTCTAGATATGTAACGGGGTGTGCTATGTGTGCTAAAAGCAAGCCCAGCAACAGGAAACTAGGCTTGTACACTCCCTTACCAGTTCCTTCTCACCCTTGGGAAAGCATTTCCATGGATTTTGTTGGGGGACTGCCTAAATCTAGGAAAGGTCATGACTATCTATATGTTGTTGTGGATCGGTTCAGCAAAATGTGTATTTTAATACCCTGTAGTAAACAGATTACAGCTGCACAAACTGCAAAATTATTCTTTGAACATATATGGGTTCATTTTGGATTACCCACTTCTATTGTATCTGATCGAGACACCCGATTTGTGAGGAAGTTTTGGTCAAGTCTGTGGGAACTAATGGACACCAAATTAAAGAAAAGCACAACTTTTCATCCACAAACAGATGGCCAGACAAAAGTAGTTAACAGGACAGTGATTCGGTTACTGAGAGGATATTGCAACAAACATCCTAAGCTTTGGGATGAGCACTTGTGCTATGTGCAACATGCTTACAATAGAGCCAAACACTCTTCTACACAGAGATCTCCTTTTGAGACCTGTTTTGGTTTCATACCAAGGTCTCCATTGGATTTTGTCTTTGGTAAAGATATCAGGGTTGATGGACATAGTGATGTGGACAAGGAAACTAGGTTCATTGAACAGATCCAGGAGATCCATCAGGCTGTACAGGAACAACTGAAAAGGAGCCAGGCCAAGTACAAGGCTAGGCATGATAAGCATCGGATGGAGCATAGTTTCCAAGTTGGAGACCAAGTCTGGCTGTATATCAGCAAGGACAGAATGCAAGGTGAAGGTAAAAAGCTAAAACCTATCAGGTATGGACCCTTCAGGATACTTGAGAAGATTGGTGAGAATGCCTTTCGCCTTGATCTACCAGCTTACATGCACATCTACTTAGTCGTAAATGCAAACTGTTTGAGGTTGTTTGAACCTTCAATGATTGAGGACCCTAAAGAGCAGAGTCAATTACCTTTTGTTGATGACCTACTACTTGAATACCTTAATGAGTTACAGGAAGAGACAGTGCTGGACAGGAAGGTGAGGATGACGCGCAGTGGACAGGTGGAATACCTCAGGATTGGGCTTAAAGGTTCGAAGCCGAGCAGTGAAAAGTGGATTGAGATTGGACAAGTGAGACAACAATTTCCTCACTTAGTCGATGCTTGAAGAAAACCAATTTTTGGTGGTCCAAAAGATTTTCAGTTGGGAGGCCGTGATCGGAATCGGATCCATAAACGACTATCATAGAACCGTGACTAAAACAGGTTGAACAAATCCTTGAATAATCCAAACCACATTCAGAAACACCCTGAACCAGTGGCCATGGCAGCCAGCGTGGAACGACGAGAACCTCGGTCAAAGCATGTTGACCGAGGCCCATGGAGACTGCGTAGGAGGTCAAAATAGCCCCTGGGAGCCCCAGATCAGGAAAAGGAGCTGGTTTTCGACTAACGCACATCGCTAGGTAAACATGGCCGAAATGGTAGAGCTTAAGCGCTTGGTCACGTTGGGAGCCAGGGGACCGCGGGCAGAAAAAGGTAAAAAGCGCCAACGTAAAACGGTGGGACCCACAGCTTAGAAACCAGCGGTTTGATCGAGACGCCCTTGAACGGTAAGAGGTTTTGGAGAAAGTGGAGCGATCACAATCATCGATTGACGTGTGGCAGCGGAGGAGAGCAAAAAATTGCCACGATCGCGTGTTATCGGTCAAGCAAGTCAACCACGCTCGACGTGTGAATGACGTTGGATCTGGAGGAGCCTAGATCGGACGGCTGAGATTGCGCCCGATAGACAGAGCGGAATTGATAGGGGATTAAGCCACGATTTAAGAGGATTTGGAATCCATTGACTGCCATGGTGGAGAAAGCAACGAATCAACAAGCGGGCTGGCGCAGTTCTGATTGAGACACATGGCTACTTCCTGAGCATTATGTTGACCCCGAACAGGGAATTCCAAGAACACAGGCGATAGGCGAATCAACGCAGGAAGGAGAGGAAACTAACAAACATGGAGGTCGAATGGCTAAATCCATGAGCAGAGACAGTGAACGGGAGATCAGAAGGGGGATTCAGATCGAAGAGTCCAAGCGACCAAGAGAGACAGTGAACAGTGAACCCTGAGAGGAGGACTGAGCACAGAGAGCAGTAAAGCCAAGCAGAGGAGACAGAGGGCCGAGCTGACCACAGCCAGCATCAAGCACCAAAGAGCTTGAAGAATCAAGCCTTCCCATAGAGGAATCTGTCCGGATTGAGCATCACAATTGGCTCTTTCCACTGTAGACCAAAAGTCACAGAGCTGGTAGGAAGAAAAGAGTCCGTGAACTCTGAGTGGCTTGGGGAATCCAAGAACCACCCTGCCAAGAAAAAATCTGCTGTCAGGAGAACTCATATTGAGTCCCTGCATTGTAAATTCTTTGTCGTAAGACACAATAAAACAAGGCCACCGCTGAAGCTGGACCGGAGACGTAGCCCTAGATAATAGGGTGAACTCCTTATTAAAACCTGGTTATGTCTTTGTGTTGCTTCCTGTATTTCTCTGCTGTCTTTCCATGTAAAATGTCTGTGTATTGGCAATCTAATCGATCCATTGTTTCAATAACACAGAACACACACCATCACATGAGTCTGTAATACCTTTGTTTATTAAATCTTCAACTGAGGTCACTCATAAGGTGATTATCAGATCATCGCCTTTGCCAATTTCCTTAGCCAAAACACATCCAGTGATGCCCACTAGGATATCTTTGCCCAACATTCATGTTGGAATAAGTGTCCCTTAACCATTGTCTTATTTTTCCTTTATGAACTTTTATTACATGAACTTTTCACCAAGGACATTACAAAAATTCTCGAAGGTGTGCAAAGGGATTGAGGGGTTGACACGTGGCTTCCTCCACATCCTCCCGCCAACGTTATCAGTCATGCATTTTTGGTGAACAAATAATTCTCAGAGAATGGATGGGAGAGCACTCATGTTGTTAGATCGAGCTAGCGTGCACCTCTGTCAACACCTTTTCCCATTTGTCAGGTGCGGCATGCTCACGACGTTGGTGCCTGTGAGTCCTGGCGTGGCACGCTGTGTTGGAACCTATTAACAATAACAATGTGGCATCAACATCCGTAAGAAAATATGCCTGAATATTTGAATTTGGTGTCTTCCATCCCTTTATGCTTATTGAGTTAGTGGTGCAAATGTTAAGCCCCCAGGCCAAAATTTTGTAAAGAGGTGTTACTTTTTTACACCAACATCGGCTCCATGGGGGACAAGAGGCCCCTGTGGTCTGTTGATAGCTTGTAGTTCTAGTGCCTTCTTTCATTGGGTCATGAAGTTTTATTGAAAAGGTTCCTATCTCTCTTTTAAACTTTATTGAAATTGAAAATTACAACATTGCAAAAAGAAAATGCCGATAAAATAACTCTTGAGAAAAAGGGAATATCTTGATCTCCTTTTTTTTAGTAATATTTTGTTTTTCGAATCATAACATTCAGGTGAAGAAATTATTCGAAAACCTTCCACTGATAGGGTTCCAACGAAAATCTCCATCGAGGGTTTCTAGATGATAATTATTGTTGTCCATAAAATCTTGTACTCAAAAAGGGCTAATCCAAAGATTGTCAAACTTTCTATGCTCGCCTTTTTCATCTCGGATTGAGTCCCATTTCAACACTAATTTCTAGCTTGTAGGTCATATTCCTTTGCTCTTTTATCAAAAACAAATTTCATCTTCTATTGGTGGGCTTCAAATTTACTCAAGCTTCTTCTCTTTGTTGTTGAACTTATATCATATTATAGATTCTCTTTTGCATTAGCCTAGTATTTGGCTCCTCATCTTGTAGTAGCCTCATGACTGGCAAGTTAAGGTTCATAGGAAAAATGATGTCCATGCCATACACCAACTGATAAGGTGAGGTGTCAATAGTTCTTTAATTTGGTGCTGATTCTATCTGCCCATAACACATATTTGAGACTCACGTCCTACCTTCTTTTGTTTTTTTCTAGCATTCTCTTAATGATTCTCATTAGGTTCTTGTTCAATGATTCTACCAATCCATTTCCTTGAGGGTATTATATCATGAAATGCAAAACTCTATAATGTAATATTAACAAAACTACATCATCTTAAAAGATTTGAATGCTCAAGGATTTTTTTTTATTAGCCTCCTAGGACATCCAAATCTAGAGAGAATTTTGTCTTCCAGGAAAGCTATGATTACTTTCTCATCGGCCTTGTAGGTCGAAATGGCTTCTACCCACTTAATGAAATAACCAATGGCCACGATAATGTATTTGTGTTTCCCAGTTGAGTTTGAATGTATCTATCCAATGAAATCCAATCCCTAGTACTAAAAAGGAGCTTGAAATTTGATTGGTTTCAATGGTAGAGACCAATTTTTTTTTCCTACAAACATTTTACGTTGAGGGCAAGCTCAAACATCAACATTTGTATCTTTGAATAGGGAATACAAATAATATCTTGTTGTTAATATTTTGTAGGATGCGACCTTCCATGCTTGATGTCCTCCACACGTGCCTCGATGGAGATTTAAAATTATGTCTTGTACTTGGTCTTCAATGATGCAAATAAGTAGGATTCCAGTAGGATCTTTCCAATATAAACCTTTGTCCAAAATGCAGTATTTGATTGCTTTCCATTTTAGAGACCTGCACTTAGCCTTAGGTAGTTTAGGCAGACATTCCAAATTATGTAAGAAAAATATGATATCATGATACAAGGGAGAATTTTGGAACTTTGAGAGGTGCTTTAGAAAGGGTTATTTTGGATTCCTTTCATCCAGTGGAAGGGTTCTTGTGGATTCCTTCCTACTGGAATGAGAGGTTATTGTGGATTCCCTCTTCCAGGATGAAGAGTTTCTTATGGATTCTCTTCATTCGAAGAAGAAATATTAGACTTCTTTCTTATTCCATGGTAGGCCAATATTTCATATAACTTCTACCAGTTCCATATCAATTATGACACCTTCTTTCGATACTATGTGTCCCAACAATTTCCCTTCCTGTAGCATAAAGACTGGTTTTTTTGGGATTTAATGATAGACTAAATTTCCTGCACTTCAGGAAAGTTTGCCTTAGATGCTCCAAATGGTCCTTGTCTAATTTTGAGAATACATTCATGTCATCAAGATAAATGACTATGAACCTATCTCTCTCACAAACAAATTCAATATCCATAGCTCTTTGAAAAGTGGCTCCTATGTTCATCAGTCTAAAAGGAATTTTATCATAAATGAAGGTGCCCCATGGTGTTGTGAAAATTGTCTTATCTTTATCATCTGGATAAATGGAAATCTAATTATAACTTGAAAACCCATCCATCATTGATATTATGGATGCTCCTTTAACCTTTTGTAGAAAATGGTCCATCTTAGGGAGTTCAAATTCCTGAAATTGACACACAATCTGATATCTCCATTGTTCTTCCTGACCGATATCAAATTTTCCACCCATTGAGAATATATCAATGGCATGATAATATTTTCATCCAGTAAATTTTTTATTTATTTCTTTATTGTCAGCAGTAGAATTTGATTGAAACATCCGAGTTTCTGCACTAAAGGCTTAATATTATCTTTAAGAAGTATTTTGTGTTGAATTACGGAAGTGTCATAAGTTTTTAGATCTTCATAACTCCATGCAAAAACATCTTTAAATTTATTAAATAGATCAACATACCTATTTTTACATGTGGGTTGCAAAGACTTGGAAAGTTTTACCTTTTGTAGGTTCTCTTTTGTGTCGAGGTTGTGTTCCTCAACATTTTCATCTATTGGCCAAAAAACTACTTAGTAGGCACGTCATTGTGATAAAAAATATGTTCCAGTGGAATTAGTTCTTTGGGTATAAAATTATTTTGAGTTGAATCACTTCATGCCCTCCGATTTGGTTCAAAAACTTGGTACTTTCATTTTGTGAGTCTTCTTCTTCCTTATCCATTTCAGGCACTTCTCCCTCAAAGTCAATGTTGATGGTTGAGATCTTGTCCACCAATTCAAGAAAACTCCTTAGTCGTTGGCCATCTTCAAAGACCTACCAATGTTTTAAATTATCTGAAATGGAAGGTCTATATCACATCTCTACTGCATACTTCAGCTTTGGCTTGGGATGTGGTTAGAAGGCACTGGTCACTATCGATAATGCATCTACATGTTGGTTATCTTCTTTGTGCATAATGTAATGTTAAAAGAATCAAAATAATTCTCAACAATATCCCAAATAGTGTTGTGATATGATCTCATTCGAGGATGCTTCATGGTATAAATGTTTCTTAATTGAAGGACCAATAGCTTTGAATCACCAAAAACTGCAACATTTTTTACTCCCATTTTCCAGGTCGTTTCTAACCTAGAATCAATGCCTCGTATCAAAAAAGATTATTGGTGTCATTGAATTCTAGTTTAAAGGATACTGATATGTTCTAACTTCCCATCCCAAGATCTAGAAAACAACATGTCGTAGGAGGTCAGGATGTTAGCCACTCTTATATCCATAACTAAACTCTTGTTTGATATCTGTGTAAGGGTAAATCTTTAATGAGGCCAAGAAATTTTTCAAGAATCAAAGGAGTATAGGTCATGGTATGTTTTAGTGATGTACAATCCTAATTTCACCATGACTGACTTGGACATGAGGTTGTGGGATGCCCCAGAATCTAACATACAATTGTGGAGCAACTTGTTGTGGGCATTAAAGGTGATGTAGAAAGGGGGACTATCGTCATCTTGTTATTTTACATGAGGTCTACATTCCACATGAGGGTGATCTTCTTAGATGATTAAGGTATTGTTATGAGAAATTTTCTTTGGTGGGTTCGTGATTTTGTGTATAAGTGGTCGGTATGTCGGGTTTTGTACTAATTGTAACAAGGAATGAGGACTTTTATCTTGCTCAACTCCTGTTCCAGTTTGAAAAGCGGGACAATTCTTTTTAAATGGGAAGGAATAGGGTCACTTGACTCCTTAGGTTCCTGGGCTAAGTTTGGAATTTGATCCTGAATGTTCTTTCCTTTCTTAGTTGGAAATCCTTACACTTTATTTGAGACTTTGGGATGCGGAAGGCTAGTCTCCTAAGTGGGCTCAAAACCATGTGCTGATACAAATGGCTTATTTTGACAACTCATCTTGGCGAGTCTACCTAGTCTAGGTCATTAGTCATAATTTCAGTAGTCCTCTTATACTGGGAAGGCAGGATTACATAGTCATCATATGGCTCATAGCTTTCTTACATTGCAAGAGAGTCTGTGTAGTCAACTTCGGTGATGTAGAAGTTGGGATTTTGATCTCCTACACAATTTATATCTTCATGTTGCATGTACTCTTCAAGGTATTGATTGGTTTGCAAGTTGATATCCCTCATCACTAGACGCTATATCATTTGCTCATCAAGACTTCTCTGCTATTCATCTATTGTAGATTGAATGGCCTACGGATGAAAGGGGGATTATGAGGAGGTTGGTTCAAATTCTTACCTAGCTCTTCTACCTTGAGCTTGGAATTTTTTTTCGATAGGTTCCTGATCATTATGTTCTTCTATTCAATTATTTCTTCAGATGAGTCTTTAATATATGTAGGATGATTAGGTTCCTCTTTTATTTTCTTTTTTCCTCCGTCTTTGTTCCCCCCTCTTTTTCCACATCACAATTTTCATTTGTAACTTCCACTCTTCTCAATTTTCCTGCTGCAGTTAAATTTCCTTCTATCTCGGTTGCATATAATTGCATGTTAGAAAGGTTTGTAGGTCATCTTTCCTTAAGCATGACAAAGGAGTTTGGTTCGAATGCAACTGCATAGTTAACCCTGGAAGTAATGGGCGTGGGTTTGATCTCATTTATGATCTTGTTGTAGAGCTTATTGAATCATTTCATGAATTATTCTACACTCTCAGATGAATTCTTTTTTACCGCCAAAAATTCAGTGAGGTAGTGGTGAAAGTATTTCTTCTCACCCTATTAGGCACATAATGTCCTTTCCAAGTTTTCCCAGGAGTGTAATGAGTTGGCGAGAATGGTACAAGACCATTTTCGTACATCTCCTTCAAGGGTTTGTACAAATACTCTCGTGAACACATCCTCATCTTCTACTATAAAGTTGTCAGTAAAGTCTTGGAATGCATTGATAAGTTCTTCAACAATCATTTTCTTCTTGTCGTTAAATCTGGGCATCAACTTCAAATATTTCTCGGGCATGTCATGTAATACCTGAGGTAGAGCCAATGGGGCATATCGTGCTACTACCCAAGCCGATGTTTGGTTGGGTTGGTTCTATTTGTTACGGGGTTGAACTTGTCCAAGATGATGTGTTGTAAGATCACATCCCTAGCGACAGATGATATTGGAGCTCCATTTCTTTCCGTAGTTTGTGGAGTTGCCTTTTTGGATTTATGTTGAGGACTTAGTGACTCTGAATATTCAAGCTTTGGTTGCAAAGGTAAGGTGTTCATCTAAATAACATTTGAACAAGGTAATTAAAAAATCACAGTCGAAAGGGATGGAGATGTAATGTTATTCGTTTAACTCCGTGAGGGTGCTATTTGTAAGTTTTTGTTATGATGCTTAGAGATGTATACAAAAAGTTAAGGATCAAAAATAGGGGATGTGAGATTCTGATTTGGGATGCTCCTAGTGTTCCTCTTTGACGAAGCCAAAATGTGACCATGAAGATTATAGAACACATTTTAACGCAATGGGCACAATGAGCATGTAAAATGAATTAACTAAAGTTTGCAGATGGCGGTCGTTGTAAAAAGTGGTGAGTATGACGATTATAATATGTAGAGAAATGGCAGAAATTATAGACAGTGGAGTCTCCAAGTGGAATGCACAACAAATGATCTTAGATCTCTCCCACTCGCAAATTTGATGATATGTTGTTCTACCCAAGGAACTAGTTCAAATCGATCCCTGGCAATGACGCCACGAGATGTTGGAGCCCCAGAGTCACACTATGTTGTGTTGTAATGTAAAGCCTCAGAACATATAAGTGCGATCTTATTCTGCTACTACGTTAAAAGTATTATATTCAACGTATGTGGCCCTATATTGTTATGTAGTATTTATCAGTGTATTTCTATAGCTTCTAGGCTCCATGTTATATTTCGCTGGTTTTGGGCCTAGAACTTTGTCCAAGAAGTGTAAATGACTCGGGGTGTAAGAAAATCAGATCGTATATTTCTGTTGTTCATGTGAGTGTGTTGTTGTGAAATAGTTGTGTAGTTCTGTCACGAACTTACTTAATATTACAACTTTTTGGGTTTAAGTTCAAAGTTCATGTACTTTATTTTCCTCTATAAAGTGTCACAAGAAAGTAAAATAACATGAAAATTTCTTTACAACCATTGAATTGATCTCAAATCTTTGTATATGTAGATATCTTTTGTGTTGAATGCAAATAAACTAGTTAGGACACAATTAATATTTCAGTAACATTGAAAATATTTTCATTATCTACATTCAACATTCATCATGTCCTATTCAAAGAAAACATTATGCATGAATAATATTAAAATTCAACTCTGATTTATATCAAACTGGAAATTTGTTCGGGAATCCGGGTTAAGGGAAAAACTATAAGGCATTAAATGTATTTTGCTGGGTTGCATTTCAATTGATCTTAAGATAGAGCAGTCATGACCCTTGGGTTTGACATGAAGAGTTAAAAATATGAAAGGTGGATGAAAATTGAAGAACAGATTCTAAAAGATTTCAAGGAGCAACTAAGAATTCCATCAAATTAGTCAAAACCTGGTGGGTAGCTAAGCAATTAAGAATTAAGCCACTAGAACACACATAATTATGAAATTTTCAATTTCTTGAAAAACCTTTGTAAAACCTATCAAAGAAGTCAATATACTCTTCAAACAACCTTGATAAATTTTTCAAAACTAAAATGAACCATCATACTAATGTCAAAATTTATTTCAGTTTAACAATTCCATCCATTTAACCTAACAAATCAAGTCTACAACAAAAAGTTCCATGAAAATTACATAAAATTGTATTCATATGTAGCAAGCTTCAAAACATGAAATGGGTATGTGAAATTAATGGTACGAGGGTACAAACTGCCCAAGAGTCATTGTAGAATTCCTCCTTAGAATAAATTCAAGACCTCCTAGCAATTCCTAAACAAAATTGACATAGTTTCCCTACAACCCAAGATTTCCACCCCTTAAAATTTACAAAATGAGGCCTATATATATGCACTCAAGAACTTATACCTTGCCCTAAAACACTAGTGCTATTCAGAAAATCCCCAAGATTCATTACAAAATTTCCATTTTTATTAGACCTAACTTCTTCTAGAAGTTTCTTGAAATAGATGTTGGCTCTAGAGTGGGTCCCTTCATATTTGGCTATAATAGTTTTTTATTCTCTCTCTTAGCTTCTTGTCGGGCCTTCTCTTTCTTGGTCGTCACTACATGGGCCATACATTATTGTGGATGTGCTGCCAATGGTGGTCACTCTGGTACTATTGATGGTGTTGATTCTTGTGCTGGTGGTGCTGACTACTGAAGTCGCACTTGTTGTCGTGGTGGGGGTCTCGAGCTTGAGCTTGCGTCTGCTAAAGTCTCCTTTGACTCTAGGATGAATCCCCTTCAGATGGATGACTTGTACAAGTCCAGTATGCTCTCCCATTCTCTTCCTGCCGGAACGTCACATGATCTAGCATCTATAATTTCTCCTTCCATGGTTGTAATGGGTTGATATTCCACTTTCCCTTCTTCTTTGAAAAGGCCTTTTAGCATGAAAAAAAGCTTAAAATGTTCTTTATATAAGTCAATAATACCTTTCTTTTGTGATGGGTGGTGGTGAACACCAGTATTGCAGCAATAACGCTGCAACTCCTGGGTTTTCCTACTTTACTTTTATCAACCTGGTAGTTCATAACAAACTTGGAAGCGACGGTGTTGTATGCACAAGTACTAGTTCTTACTATAGGCTGTCACTTGGTCAGCTGGCACAAGATCACTAGGAGCTCAAGCCAACTTCTATGAATTCCAGAAGAAGCTTTAAATGTGATGAAAGAAAGGAAAGCTTACTCCACAGAGACTATTCTACTTGCAGAAAGAGAAAGAAGACTGAAATGTAAAGCAAAACCTAGCAAACCCTAATTTGCCAACTAACCCTACTTTTGCAGAAGGAGAGATGAAAACTTATGAAATGAATGCCATTACCTATTGAGGAAGTAATATACACCTATTCAAGCTATTTCTAGAAGGAAATAAGGAAAAAACATCTTTTTTTGGATTTTTATGTATTTTATGTGAAATTTTTATGCATGTAATTTATTTTTTTATGGATGTGGTGATTAGGTGGCGATGGAGGGCGACTTTGGGATTTGCAGAGATGTAGGAAGGTGTGGAGGGGTCCTAGGAGGCCTCTGGTAACCTTCTGGAGGCTTTCCATGCAATCGGACTTAAAAAAGCCACTTACAAGAAATTCTACAGGAGGTTGCAGGGAATCTACAGGAGGATCTATAGGAGGATGTTGAGGGCTGTTTTTAGAGGTTTTAAAGGTGAAAAAAATGGTGGGAAAGGGTAGCTAAAGACTAAAGGGATGTGTTAAGGTGTCTGAAGTTCATTAAGGATGATTAGAAAAGAAAATGGTGGTTGGATTTATTCAAGAGATGAGAGGAAAGCTTATGAGAAAAGTGCAGAAATTAGGGCAGATTTGCGAAGAACTATGATTGACCTGTGAAACATGTAGCAAAAGAGGTGGTGATGGAAGCTTTATTGAATTATTATGAGGAGAGATGTACTATAAGAGAGCTGCAAATCAAAACACCGAATCTGAGCAAGAAAAGAACTAGCTGCACCAAAAAAACAGAACTATATCTCATGTTAACCTAAATTCAGATCTAGGAAAATAAAGTGCTGAACAATGCTATATGGAAAGGAAAGCATGGAAAGAGATTTCTTTCAGAAACAGAAATGAGTATGGAAAAATGGATCTGAAGCAAAGCATTAACCTATAAATCAAATTGTAACACTAGAAATTGCATGGAGGAAGCAAAACTGTGTTTTTATGGCAGCAAGCAGATCTTGACCTCAGTTCATGGTCCCAAAGGGAGGAAAGGAGACCAAGTCTTTATTGATGGCCTTTTTGTATCTTTCTCTTACCACTATTTAACCTACTTTAGCAACTGAAATGGAAACAACTATGTAAATCACCAAAAGCAACCTATTCTAACCAAGGAAGAAATCTATCTAACAACAACTAATTCATGCACTGAAACAAAACATATAAATAAAAAACAAGAGGTGCTAGGCAACCTAGATTGGGCCCTAACCCAAGAGCTTCAACCCTCTGGAATAAATCAATGCTGGCTTAGAAAATATTTCATCTTCATTATCAAAATAATAGTCACATTACATAAAACTGTCCACAAAAGTAAGCTTGAAATGAGCTGAGCAAAAGCTGCAACAAAAGTGTGAAAATTCAACTAACATTCAACAACCTAGTGAGGCCCTAAGCCTCTCTATTTATACCACTGTAGCCCCCAACAGCTCTCCTAGAATCAAGGAGGCTTGGCTCCCAAGACTTAAGATATACAATAGTTCCTCTTCACTTGATCGGCTGCCCCTTTGATGCATTGATGTGGCTGCTTGTGCTCCGAGCCTTATGAAGGAGGATTCAAAGTAGGGAGTCATAAATGAGGGGGACACCCTCCTACAAATCCTCTATCTTGTTTTCCTTGAATATTGGCTGCCAAATTCTCATTAAACCTTTGATTTTGTCTCAATATTGACCAAAAATCTGCATAAAGCACACATTAGACTTCTTGGCATAATGACTAACCCAATTCACTCTATTAGCATAAATATAATAAAAAACATGCAATAAAATAATGAGAATGGTGGATTAAGCTAAGTTAGGAGGCCAAATGAACCCATATAATTACCCATTTATGGGGCTCATCATCACCCCCTACTGAATGTGTTGCTCTTCCTCTGAGCAACTAGTCTATCTTCTCATCCTTGATGGTCCTGATGGACTCCCTGACATCCCATGCTTCTGATGTGAAATCCTCCTCCTTATCATGGAATCCTGCCTTTCTATCCACCTCTTCCCACTGATTTTCTTCTTCTTCTTCTTTTACACCTTCCATTAGGCCTAGCAGTAGTGGAGGACTCAATTTGAGGCCAATCTAATTGGCCTTCAAACTCTACATACAACACTTGTACAGAGGCACTCTCCTTAATGCTTCTTTCATCCTTGTTGGGGAATGATACTCCCTGATTTGTAGACTGTGTGGGAGAGTGTTCCACCTCCTCATACAAGCATGAATACAGTCTTCCCCAAGTAATCTTTCCATGTCTTCAAAATGTGCAATGGCCTAGGCCTGTTCATTGATATACTTAGGGGCACTTTGAGGATTATTTACAAGCCACTGGTGGACACTAATGAGAGCCATGGGGTCTGCTGGCTCAACTGGAATAATTAAGGGTTCATTTTTCTCTTTTGCCATCAAATTTTTGATTTATGTCGCTCTTTTCTCCTCATGATTCATCCATGATGCCATGGCTATCAGCTGTAAGTCCCCCAGCCTAGCATTGGGGACCCATAGGTTCATATCAGTGAGGGCCAAGTTATGTAAATAAAACTCTGCTATCTTTGCCTTGTCTTCTACTGAACTTTGGTCACATAGGTCTGTAAACTGTTTATAATCCTGAAAAGGCATGGTGCCTCTTTGTGCCAAGGTCTTGATCTGAAACTGTAGCTACTGGTCTTTGAGGTATACTCCATATGATTTTGTTGGTTGCTTGCACTGTAGTGCCTCCATAGACCAGCTGACCATGCATGCCAATTGTGTGTCCTTTTCTTGCAACTATTTCCTTAACATTTCATTTTCTGCTTCCAAGTGAGATCTTTTGATTGCTTCTATATGTCTTACAGTGCTCAACTCCTTACCCATTTCTCTTAGCTTGTTCTCCATGTGGCCAATGTCTTCCACCCCTTTGGACTTGGCAATTTGCATCTATCTATGGCTCCTTACCCTTTCTTTTTCCAGTTCAAAGAAAAGTGGGACTGCAAATTTCTGTGGAATAATTTTCCCCCTTCAAGAAGGTTGTAATAAGAGCCTAAACTAGGCTGGGGGTCATATTCCTATGTCTCTGCTATTTCATCCTTCCCCTTGGTCTGCTCTTCTGCTCTTTTATCAAGTTTCTCAGTCTCCTGTAGCTTTGTTAGGGTCTCTTGTAGAGCAGTTTGTGCCTCCTATAGGACTGTTTTTGAGTCCGTAGTTTTCTTCTTTCCTTCCAAGTGGAAGATCCAGGACTTCCTCTTTCATAAGTAATGGGGGTTTTGGATGGAGATTCTTCCCTTTTGACAGTAGGGGAATCTTCAATTATAGGCTCTTTTGAGGATGGCTGTGGATTTCCTATTTTTATTCTTGTGCTTTTTGGAGCCCTGAAATACATTGATGGTGGCCTTTTCGTCTTTTGTTTGGGTTTAACTGGGGTGCTGAGGGCAGCAAGAACAACTGCTGCTTCCATTTCTAGTGTCTCAGGAGACATTTATGTCTTCTTTTCCCATTTTTCCTCTTGTTTTGTATACTTTGCCTCTGCTAACTTTGTTTCCTTTAGCTTTGTTTTGGTTTCCTTCTCATCTTGTTTAGTTTCTGCCTTCTTTTCTTTAGTCTTTTTCTTCTCTGGATTAGTCTTTTTCTTTTCTATTTTAGTCTTTTTCTCTTCTGTCCTAGGTTCCTTCTTCTTTGCTTTGGTCTTTTTCTCCTCTGTTTGAGTCTCTTCCTTCCCTATTTTAGGTTCTCCCTTCTCTGTTTTAGGTTTTTCCTTCTCTGTTTTGGTTTCCTCCTCATCTTCCCCTTTTTGTTCTTCCCCCTCACTTTTAGAAGGACTGAGGTCATATGTGAGGAATTTTATATCATCTTCTCCTGTCATATTTCTGAAGATCTCCCAGGCTATGGAGATTGTGAAGGTGTGGAGGGATTCTTCCACCAACATTTTAATTAGTCCATGGTGAGACAATTGATCTGGACCTCCTGCTTTCAATTTAATGTTGGAGTCTATAAGGGACTGTAGCAGAAAATAGGGAATGCTGAGTTTTTGGGGCGTGGGAATATCCATGCCATATCTCAACTCATGTAGAAGTCTGAAATGGTAACCATAAACTATGCTATACCTCCCTTCACAGGAAATGTACTTGATAATTTGGTAATTGACCTCGTCCCAAGGGTAAGGTATGCTTGTTCTTCTGATGCCATTTTTTTCCTCTACAAGATGCTCATTTGGTTGGAAGAAGGTTTTCTTGGAAACTTGACCTAGTGGCTTTTCTTCTTTGCTCCAGGGTAGTCCAAGTGGAAGACTGGTAACTCTACTGATACACTCTAGGGTGATTTCCATTGTGAGACCTCTGAAAGTAACAGTGTCATGGGTCTTTGAGTGGGGTACCAAGGAAAGGGCAAACTCCTGAGTCACTTCTTCATCATACCCTCGAAGTTTTTCAAAAAATGGCATCCAATTGGCTCTGGTAAAAATGGATACTACCTCGGGATGTTCATGGAGCTTGAATGAATTTAGGGGTTCCTTCCTCATGAATCCCCCTGTCATTATGTTTATAATCTTTTGGAATACTTCATGTGGAGAAGGAGACAACAATTTTTTGCAAAAACAGGAAACAAAGAAAAACATTGTGTTTTTCTTTAAGAAATGCAATTCCTCTTCTTTTTTCAGGCTTAATTATTCCCTAAAATTGCATCACTCCTTGTATATATGAATATCCAAGGTGGGTTTGTATAGAGCCTACCTCCTCAGGCCCGAATTTGAGCAAAAATCCCGTGTTTTCTCCTGTAAAACGACTTACTGGCCCTCCTGTAGAAATGGCTGGAGGTTCTCCTGTAGAACTTGATAATGCTCCTGTAGAACCCGATAAGAGGAGGAGGAGTGAAAATGACAGATAACAGTGGTTTCGAGGCTATGGAGGTGGTATGGAGCTTTCTACAGCTAAGGGGACAATAAAATGGAAACAAAGGTGGTGAATGAGTTCAAGGAAGAGTACTTATGTTTACTGGAGATATTTCCGGTGATGATGTGAGGTGGAAAAAAGGGTATGTTGTCATTATTCGGAATGTTGGTCCCCACTGTTGTGTCATCATGAGTCTTCATGCCTTCAGCCCGCAATCACTTCCCATCATTTGCGTTGGATTTTAAGCATCCGCCACTACCCGTCTTTTGGATTTTCCATGAGTTGACTAGATACACATGTGGTGGGATCTCCGGATGAGTGCAGTCGAACTGGATGAGGGTGGCTAGTTAACTGGCTCCCTTTCTGGTTTAATGCCAACCATCTCATTCGTTCATGCAGTTTTCGAATTATACAGATGCAATAGAGGAGAGGGTTAGACACTTACCTGCAGGTCGCATGCTCGTGCTATGGTGCTGCCAGGTTCTGTTGCTGTTGCATGCTCGGGTTTCAGTGCTGCATGCTTGTATCCCTTCTACTATATGCTTTTTGCTTCTTGATATGTGCTAGGTTGCTTTGTACATGTGCCATTTAGCTGAATATTTCTTCTTACATCCCCTGCATTCCTGTGGCTGCACCTATTTTGCTGTTGGAGCTTGATTTTAAGGGGATCAGCTGCTACAGGAAATCCTACATAAGCTCCTATAGCTACTTCTCCCTCTAAAAGTTTTAGCTGATTCTTGTGCTGCGAGCTGTGAGGATGCTACTAAGGATTTCGATGGCAATGGAGAGGGATTTGGTAAGATGCAGGTGAGTTGCGAAGGTGCTGTTCTTTTTGTTTCCCTATTTTTTTTTTGAAAGTGGTTTCTATGTTTTTTCTGCAGGAAGGAAAGAAATCAAATGGAAATGAGGTGGTGCAGGTGTGGGATGGATGGTCAGGATGGTGAATCGCTGTTGGATGGCCTACATGATCTCTATGAAAATCCCCAACTCCTCAAATTGTTGTTAAACTCCATTTTTGAGCCCTCTATGATTTCTACAGGAGCCTCCTGTGGAACACATAGGGCCTCCTGTAGGATGCACAGTCTTCAGAAAAAACACAGAGAGGTGGAGAAAAAAAATCAGAAATGATTTAGAAGAGTATAGAGGATGTGTAATAGGCTTTGTGGCATGTCTCCTTGCTTCTTGTGGTCCAATTGTAACCTGCAATGCATTTTAAAAGTCAATTTTATCTTCCCTTTTTTTTTTGAAAAGACAACTAGGGAACCTCTAGGAGGGTTTCGCCCTACTTGCCTACCCTGGGTGCCTCCAAGGGAGGTTTTCACCCAAGGATCTTATTATCTCTCTCTTTCTTCGTTTTTGTCATCACTGGGCTACCTCAAAAGAAGTTTTCAACCCAATGATGGGACTCAAGCGCCTCATAGAGGTTTTCACTTGAGTTCTTATCATTTTTATTTTTTTTCCCTCAGTGAGTGGGTGGAGTGGAGGTTGAGAACTGCTCCACTACCAGCACTATCTTATTCATATCTTCAATGAACTCTCGCTTGGAGAGGGGCTTCTTGTAAATTTTAAATATATTTCCATTGACAAGCATGGGGATGGCTTCCTCATCAATGGTTCTAATTAGAACTGAACCATTGTCATTGCATTTTTCTACAGTGTAGGGTCCCAACCATCTTGTCCTCAGCTTGCCCTTGAAATATTTATACCTTGAGTCATAGAGAAATGCCCAATTGCCTTCTTGGAATTGCTTCTCCTTGATATTTTTGTCATGCCATATCTTCCTTTGAAGCTGGATTACCTCTGTGTGAAGAAGGGCCTGCAATCTTTGTTCATCCAATCCATTGAGCTGGAGTAGCCTTTCCCTTTGTGCATGGCTGAGATCTAGGTCCAACTGAGCTACCATCATTAATGTACTGTATTCAAATTCTATTGATAGCAAAGCCTTCTTCCCATAGACTAGTTCATAGGGTGTGAACCCTGTGGTGGTCTTCCATGTGGTGTTGTAGGCCCAGGTGGCATCAACCAATCTATCTGCCCAATCTTTTCTGCTGCTTCTCACTACCTTGGTCAGAATTCCTTCCAAAGCTTTGTTAGTGACTTCCACTTGTCCATTGGCTTGTGGATGGTAAGGGGTGGAAGTCCTGTTCTTGATTTTGTGATGTGTGAGTAGGTCTTCAATCAAATTGGAAGGGAACTGACTGCCTTGATATGTAACCAGTTCTCTTGGATACCCGAACTTATAGAATATGTGTTGGGTTGTGTTATATTCTTTCCACATAGTTAACAGGGGGTTTGAGGGGTACCTGTAACCCCACTTTATGGGGTTCGGGGCAGCGCCCCGGAAAATTTTGATTTTGGACCCTATTGTTAGGTTGGGCGGACCCACCTATGGTTTTGTGCATGATTTTCGCACATGTTTTTTGGACGGATGGTTTTCGGTCCATGGTTTTGGACGCGATGTTTTTCGGTCCATGGTATTGGATGCTTCGACATGTATAAATATGTATTGTAACATTGAAAGGAACATAATGAAAAATTAAGTTGGTAGTCTCGATTTTGAGATCCAGTGGGAATTATCTATGTATATGTGTTTTATGTGTTATGCTCTCACATTTTTATTTTTCCTATGATTTAGAATTCGTATGCAGGTAATTTATGTACGGGGTTAGAACCTACATTTGGTATCAGAGATGTTTTGGCTTCAAGGGGATGCCTTTGTTGCTGAGGGGTTTCGCTCGGGCCTGTGGTAGACCCTGTTCAGTGGGAGATCTGCGAGATCGATTCTGGTGGTGAAAGAAGATGGCGAGCAACGGAAAGATAGAGATTGAGAAGTTCAATGGTCAGAGTTTTGAGTTGTGGAAACTCAAGATGGAGGATCTGTTGGTGGATAAAGATCAGTGGATCGCGGTAGATCCGGGTACTAAACCAACGGGAGTGACCGATGAAGAATGGAAGAAGTTGGATCGGAAGGCAAAGAGCACAATACGATTGTGTGTCTCAGATTCAGTATTGTTGAATGTATCAGGGGAAGCTACGGCGAAGGCTTTATGGGACAAGGTAGGGACTTTGTACCAATCTAAGTCTCTGGTGAATAAACTGTTCCTGCGGAAAAAAGCTGTATAACCTGAGGATGAAAGATGGAGACTTGGGGACAGAGCATCTGAATGCGTTTAATACTGTGGTAAGTCAGTTATTATCTGTTGATATTAAAATTTCAGATGAAGATAAGTGCATCAGTTTGTTGTGTTCTCTACCAGACTCGTGGATAGTCTGGTTATTGCAATAGGTAGCAATGCAACTGCTTTGCAGTTTGATGAAATAGTCTCAGCCTTGCTGACGGAGGAGATGAGGTGGAAAAATATGGACAACCAGAATGGTGATGCCTTGTTTGTACGAGGACGGTCCCAGAACAGAAACAAAAATAAGTCATCGAGTGGAGATCTAAATCTAGAGGGAGATCTAAATCTCCAGGAAAACCTACAAAGGTGGTGTGCTGGAAATGCGGAAAGGAAGGGCACTTCAGAAGGGAGTGTAAATCTAAAGCTCCTGATAAAGGAAAAGGATCTGATGATGCTCCTTCTGCAGAGGCGAAAACCACCTCAGATGAAGGTGGGGATGTGTACTTGGCTTCTTCAAGTACACATGTAGATCATGAGGCATGGTTGATTGACTCAGGTGCATCCTTTCACTTCACTCCCCATATAGAGTGGTTAAGCGAGTATGAGAAATACAATGGTGGTAATGTCTTCTTAGGAGATGATAGGAAGGCTAGAATCATTGGTTGCAGAAAAGTAAAGTTGAAGTTGCAAGGTGGAAGGGTTAGAACCCTTCCAGGTGTTTTGCATATTCCTGCGTTGCCCAGAAATCTGATTTCTGTAAGCAAGTTGGATGATGCAGGTGTAAAGTCAGTGTTCGAGAAGGATACCTGCAAGATGGTGTCTAGTCAATTTAACGTCCTAAATTTCTCTACATAAATTATCAATACGGGTATCGTAAACTGATGAAGTGTGGTGCACCATATGTGCTTAGTTAACCTTTTTCTTACTTCATTGTTTTATAGATTTTATTTTGTTTTGGGGTTTTGTTTTTTTTAGTTTCCTAAAGTATCTAATGCAAATGGAAATCTTAATCAAAGTTTTCAAAAAGGTTTTCAAACTTGCAATGATGAAATCAATTACTAAGAGAAAATAAAAATGTACCTAAATTCTAATTAAACCAAACAGTGAGCTAGTGACTATGAAACCCAATATCCTTGTTGCTATATAAAAAGAAAACTGAACTTAAAGCAATTCAAAAACTTTAAGCAAAGTAAACTAAATCATATTACATCAACTCATATTCTGACCCCTCATCATTCGACTCGCTCTGGCTACAGGAGGTAATCATAAACAAATTGAGTAATCTGATATCTAAACTGGATAAAATGAAACTAAGATCAAACTACACATTCGTACTTCAATCCCTCACCATTCGACTCGCTCTGCCTATAGGAGGTAACTGAAAATGACATGAGTAATCTAATCACTAACTTGTAGAAAAATA
This sequence comes from Pinus taeda, assembly GCA_000404065.3. NCBI lineage: Eukaryota > Viridiplantae > Streptophyta > Pinopsida > Pinales > Pinaceae > Pinus > Pinus taeda. The sequence continues at coordinate 9,497 of APFE031601298.1, read as the reverse complement.
AACTAATATCAAACTACGCATTCATACTTCAATCACTCACCATTCAACTTGTTGTGGCTATTGGCGGTAACTGAAAATGACATGAGTAATCTAATCACTAACTTGCAGAAAAATAAACTAATATCAAACTATGCACTCATACTTCAATTCCTCACCATTTGACTTGCTCTGGCTATAGGAGGTAATTGAAAATGACATGAGTAGTCTAATATCTATGTTGTCAAAAAGTAAATGAACAAAACAAAACTGAAAGAAATAAACGGTGCTAGAATTAGAACTAAGAAAATAAATCAGCAGAAGGACAAGATAATTCCATCATGTCATTAGTCATTAAAAAGCTATGTGCATTACTAATCTACAATCAACCGATTGAACACACTTGCATGAATTAAATTTGCATCAATGAAAAATCCAATCTATCAAACTTGAAAGCAATCAAATAACATAATGAAATCAAAGCAAAATTTACAAAATGAAATCTACTCTACCTTACATTCTAATATGCTCCATGACATCTAATTCACATCTCCTTCCATGTTGAGAACATCAAAGTTTTATTCAAATTCCTCAAAATCACGAAGTACAACAAAGCTCTCCAAAGCTTTCACAAGCCATCAAGGAAGAACTACAAACTCAAAGTTAAAGAACTCACAAGCTAAAAGACTAATAAGCTAAGCTCTAAACTGAGACTTAAGAACTAACAAATGAAGGAGAGAGATCTCCTATTTATACAAAAAGATGAGAAGCCATCTCATTAATGAGAGTCCATGAATCTCTCCCTCTACCTCTAGAGTCATAATCAAAATAGGAACTGATAAGACACACGTCTCTTTAGAGTTACAATACAATTAGGAGATGTGACACATATCCTCATGATCTCATGATTCTTTCCACTCAAATTCGAATTTGGTCTTAGAGTGCCACATAAGGGTCTTATAGAAGCTTCCTTTCAACCTACACATGTCAACAATCTCAACCCATTTGTTAGGTATAAGCATATGCACATTATTTCCTAATTTTTAACCACAAATTCACTTAAAAGGCTTAGAATTAATAAAGATTGGAAAAACATAAATGTGGCCCAATGATAATGAAAGTGGGATGAATGTGGTGACATAGTAGTGAAATGGAGGTGATATAATGGACATAATAGTGAAAGTGAAATGGAAATGAATGACTTTTTCAAGACTCAACAACCCCACAACTGAAGCTATTGCATGTCCTCATGCAATATATATTACATTAACTCTTTTGATCCTTGAGCTTTGGCTTAACTTTGCATGATATCATTTGATGACTTCATATTTCTGCAAGTGTTTTACTTAAGTTGCAACATGGTTGGTTCTTGTGTTACAACCATTTTTTTGTTGTTGCCTCCTATTTTGATCTTTGAACTTTGCATAATGATATTTTGATTATTGTTGCAAAGTATATCTTTATTGGATTGCATGATGGTTGGTTCTTGTGTGACAACCATGATTTTGTTTGTATCCAATTTATCCTTTAAGCACTTTTTCGAAAAGCCATTGTATGCTCATAATAGCAATGTAATAATTAATATATGTTGGAAGTATGTGAGCTCCTGAATATGATATGGACATGGCAAGATATGAAGATGAATGTATTCCCCCCCCCAACTGATGGTATTGGCAATTTTATGAAATGAGGAAGAGAAATGTTTTTCCAAAAATTATCATTCTAGCTTTTTATGGAATTCTATGGTCAAAAGTTAGAAAATGACGTACCTTCACTTACCCTTTGGAATGGATGAGTTGTATGTGTGGTGGCTAAAAATTTCTGATCATATTCTTCTTCAAGTGGCTTAATAAGAGGAGTCATGGATAGAGAGATAAGATGACTTTTTATTGCTTCTACTAAAACTTGCTGAATCTACTCCAAAATGCTAAAAATAATAGTCTTCATGTCTTCAAAATTCGTTGGCACAATTCCTACTATGTGAAAAGATGTTCTGATGTCGAACATAGTAGGAAATTGTTGGCTCAGTGGCCTTTAATGGATGCCACTAGTCAACATGAGAACTCTCACCATTGATGACAATGAGAGTCAAGATGCCCAAACACATCTTGCTAGGTATGAATGAATTTGTTGATGTCGAGTCACCTAGAAGATCTGAGGAACAAGGGAAATTAATGTATTCCCATTGTTTGTCATCATGAGGACTTTCCATTAAGGCATGCAAGCCTCAAGGTGTTTTTACAAATAACTTAGACTCAAAGGACTATGGACTCAATAATTTGCATTGAAGCAAGGCTTATTTGCAGAATGAAAATGACAGGAAATAAAATATGAAAATGGAAGATGGAAATGGAGAGTAGAAACGGCAATGGGCAATAAGCATGTGAATGAGCCTCTTGCTTTTATTTGTGGGTTATGAATGGAAAAAAAGGGATGGAAAGTGTATGTGAATGTAAATGGAAAATATGGAGGAAAATGAGATGAATGGTTTATTATGAAATATGGATGTGATGGATGGATGTGATAGAGACAATAGTACTGAAATTTTTTCAAGTGTTTGGATTTGATTTTGCATCAACATATTTCCTCTTTGTTATTGATCATCCTCTTATGAAATAGAGAGACACCATTCTCTTTTAGACATTTGTCTTTCCTCCTGGAACCTGCAAAAAAAAACTAATACTTCTTCTGCAAAGGAATGTAAGATTATCAAAGGAGAGAGGTGATAAATCTCTCTAGTTATGATATCTACACACAAAACAAAGAATTTGTATTAATGAAACAAGTTCTCAAAAGAAAAATCAAAAGAATTTATACCTGCTTTGGAATAGGTGCCCAAGTTGAATGTTGCATCTTTTCAGCAATTTATTTCATTATTTTCCATTACAAACTCTAATGATGGATTTCTTGTTGTGTATATCTTTTTGAGATCTTTCCAACAGTACTTAAATCATAAAAATCTGATTTTGTATGAGAAAGATAGGTTGATTTGAACAATGAGATTTTTATGGCTACGAAATTGGACTTTAGCTGTGGAATGTGCACGGTTTCTGTAGCTAAGAATCTTGAATACAAAGTTAGCCATTAATTTTTTTTCATCAGACCAAAATTAATAAATACCTTCAGAAATGTAAGAAAATAACTTATTCATTTCATTGATTCAAAATTATTATTTTTTTCTTGACATGCAGCGACTTAGTGTGGCGACTTAGTGTGGCGACTCAGTGTGGTGACTTAGTGATAACACACAATTTGACTTCCCTTTGACCGAGGTCTTTTTCATCAAATTGGATCAAATGAATAGGACACCATCCATGTACTGACATTTCCCCAGCTACCCATGTGGATTGTTTTTCTTGATGACACCTGCAACCTAGAGTTTAACAAAACAGTTGCGGAAAGTGGCTTGTTTCCGAAACTAATGAAAACAAAATGTAGAAAATACTGTGAAATGAAGTGGCTGTGTGCATGGAAAAGAAAAATAACGTGGAGGATGTAACTCAATTTAACTCAAGTTTCTGCCCTCAACAGGTGTCCCATCCTTCCTTCTATTCTTTAAAACTCATTTGAATTAGCAGAGATGGTCAGGGTTTATGAAGGAGACCAGCAACTATAAGCGGATATCAGAGAATAGGTACACGAAATGAGGCGAAATAGAGAAAAAAATGGGGAGAAGGCTTATGTGAGCATGGTGGAAATGAAGCCATGAGGTCAATAGAACTGTAGGGGAAGAAAGTGCATCCGACAATTTTTAAAATTGGGTGGCTGTAGAATGGACGCAAGCACGTTTATAAAATGACTGCGGATTTTGTCATTAGTCATTAGAAAACCAGCAATAATCCTAGACATGATTCTGAATACCATAATCATCAATTAAAAATAGAGTGATGCGGTGAAGAGTCGTACCCAACCAAATCACGTAATGGAGATCCATTTTGAATTGGAACTGTTGTTTAATAGGTGTTAATGAATTTCAAACGGATGGCATAAGGGAAGAAGACGTGGTGGAAAAGGGTGGAATATGTGGTAGAGGTAGACTAGATGCCAGCACAGAACCAAATTAGAATTCCCCTTTCTCAGGCACACCGAATTAATTTCTAGAATATTGAATCTCTAGAACACAAGGTCTATCATAGATATGTTCCGGAAGATCTGAATATGTTGTACCTATCATTTTTGTCTACTCATTTAATTGAAAATTCCATTTTTTACACACGGAAGGCAAAAATGGGCTCCAAAGAACCGAGGATTTCTCCCAGACCGCCACAAATTTATTCAAATTGTTTATGGGAATTCTCTCTGTTTGGCTAGATCATGCAGTTGAAATTTGACATTTTTCAGCGTTTTGCGTTTTTCCTGAATTAACATTTTTACTGTTCTGCATTATTACGAATTGTTGCATTGGGCCTTCTGGTTTGATTTACTGTGTAATTGCCTTAGTTGTGCTTGTCACTAATGGTGGTCCACCTTCACAGAGTGGGAGTGAATAGTCCACAAATTGATTATGCTGACAGTCCAAAAAAAATGAATGCACAGAACAGTACACACATCTTGTTGCGTATTGATAAATGGCATGGCATGGGTAGGAAGGACAAATAGGATTGATTGGCTTAATTGATAGGATTACAGGGCTAGCGGAAGCAGACACGATAATCTCCCATCTAACAAGCTACCCCTCCCTCGAAGAGTTTTTTTCCTTCTCTATTTCTCTCTCAGATGGATTACTTTGGATGTTGATGTACCTCACATGCAGATTTGATTATGGATTAGAAAGGGCGCTTTGAGGTGCACGCTGAAGAGAGACAGGGCATGGAACTTAGCTTTAGAGGAAGTGACACACTTGGAGTGTTTTACTGAATGAAAATGGTAATTTTGACTAACGAACTGCGATAAGGAGGTGGGTATTCACTACGAGAGCACTGCTGCTTCTCTATCTCATTTCAAAGTATGTGATGTTCAACTATCGTTGATCTATTATCCTCATGTTTAGTCAATATTTAGAAATGTCCTTCTGTCAACAAATGTAATCAGCTTACATGTTCTCGCCCTTGGAGAAAAATGACTACTCGGCCCTCAATAATTTAATGGATCACCAGAAGCTACCTTCAAGAATTCAACTCTATGTTTCTGACTGATAATATAGCTATCCAAAGGTGAAATCAACTCCAGAAATCTGCCACTAAATGATGAATGCATCCTACAAGAATCAACCTCCAAAAATGCACGATTTGGTCCTCACACAAGGAGCTCAATCCACCTAAATAAATTTCAGCCTCTAAAAAGAAATGTCGAGGCCCCTTGATGGAGTTAACATGGATTCTACAAATTTGCATTTACCTTTTTATTGTTACCTAATCGTTTAACATTTGAACCCTTGGTTTTTTCGCATATACAGTGCATTTTATTTATTTATTTATGTTGTAGGTTTGTTTCAGGCCAAAGCTTGAACAGGGAGGCAGATTTTCTTGTTGAAGCCACAGTGAAATCTAGGATTCAAGATAGCCATAGATTATTATTTTATTTTTTTCTCTGAAATTGTAAATTTTTATAATAAGGATTAATGATTTTCAATTTCAGGCAACAAAGACTTCAAGAAAAACATGCTAAAAACAGGACTTTGATTGAGGTCTTAGGCTGGCTTTTCATCGATATGAGCTGGGTGACTAGGATAGGATCCATGTCGGGACAATTCTGAAGATGCCCATGTGGTCGGTTTTTTTATTGGATGCTTGTGACCTGTTAAACCTTGAAACAGCTGCGGAATTCTCAACTAGCTGTGGAATCAAGGCACTTTCCGCAGCTAAGTTGCAAAACCTTATTAAAACATGATATAGTGTTTTGAGAACCACTACAAACCATAACCAGTCAATTTTGGACAATTTGAACCTATCAAAGCAGTTGGGTTTCATTTTTTTTTTTAATTTTTAATTTTTGTTTTTAATTTTTTTATTGAATCAATTGAAATGATGAAGTTTCTTTTGTCTCTTTTTTTTTTTTTTTTACATAACAATCCTTTTTCTGATCCTCCAAATCACACAAAGTGCAAGAGGAGAGCATACTCAAGAATTATTAATTTTTTTTACTTAACAATCCTTTTTCTGATCCTCTAGATCACACGAAGTGCAGGAGGAGAGCATAATCAAGAATTATTATTATTTTTAGATGTAATAAATAAGGTGTCCTAATTACACTTCCTCGGCAACGGCGCCAAAAATGTCTAGTCAATTTAATGTCTTAAATTGCTCTACGTAAATTATCAATCCGGGTATCGTAAACTGATGAAGTGTGGTGCACCATATGTGCCTAGTTAACCTTTTTCTTACTTCGTTGTTTTATAGATTTTATTTTGTTTTGGGGTTTTGTTTTGTTGGTTTCCTAAAGTATCTAATGCAAATGGAAATCCTAATCAAAGTTTTCAAAAAGGTTTTCAAACTTGTAATGATGAAATCAATTACTAAGAGAAAATAAAAATGTACCTAAATTCTAATTAAACCAAACAGTGAGCTAGTGATTGTGAACCTAGTATCCTTGTTGTTGTATAAAAAGAAAACTGAACTTAAAGTAATTCAAGAACTGTAAGCAAAGTAAACTAAATCATATTACATCAACTCATATTCTGACCCCTCACCATTTGAGTTGCTTTGGCTATAGGAGGTAATCATAAACAAATTGAGTAATCTGATATCTAAATTGCATAAAATGAAACTAAGATCAAACTACGCATTCATACTTCAATCCCTCACCATTCGACTCGCTCTGGATATAGGAGGTAACTGAAAATGACATGAGTAATCTAATCACTAACTTGCAGAAAAATAAACTGATATCAAACTACGCATTCATACTTCAATTCCTCACCATTCGACTCGCTCTGGCTATAGGAGGTAACTGAAAATGACATGAGTAATCTAATCACTAACTTGCAGAAAAATAAACAAATATCAGACTACGCACTCATACTTCAATTCCTCACCATTCGACTCGCTCTGGCTATAGGAGGTAATTGAAAATGACATGAGTAGTCTAATATCTATCTTGTAGAAAAGTAAATGAACAAAACAAAACTATAAGAAATAAACAGTGCTAGAATTAGAACTAAGAAAATAAATCAGTAGAAGGACAAGATAATTCCATCATGTCATTAGTCATTAAAAAGCTATGTGCATTACTAATCTACAATCAACCAGCTGAACACACTTGCATGAATTAAATTTGCATCAATGAAAAATCTAATCTATCAAACTTGAAAGCAATCAAATGACATAATGAAATCAAAGCAAAATTTACAAAATGAAATCTACTCTACCTTACATTCTAATATGCTCCATGACATCTACTTCGCATCTCCTTCCATGT
>APFE031601296.1:0-12058 GCA_000404065.3 Pinus taeda | reverse complement strand
CATCCAAGCATTTTAGCTTTGATGACATATTAAGTTGGATAGTAACAATATTCAGCTATAAAGAGAACAACATGAAATGGAGATTTGGTTGGAATGTTATAACTAGGAAATAGAACAACATAATATAAGCATTCCAATAAGAATTAATGATCCACCTTCCATAGTCCAACAATTAGTACATAAGTCGGTCGACCGCACATTATATATGCATTTAATTATGATAATTGCCATAGTTATAAGTTAATTATTTGGTTGATGGAAGATATCTAAACCCCATGGAATATGTTGGAACACTCATAGTAATATTGACATATTTCAGTGCTAAAATGTTCCACTAATATTTTTTGTTGTTGTTGAAATATGCGTGCAATTTTTTATTTTTTTATAATTAACCACAATATAATTTGTAATAAAGTTATAATTTCGATAATTTCTATTTTTTTAATCTATGAAATGTGATAGGAATAATGGGGTACCCATTTTGATGGTTATGATGGATTCAATTTTATTTGTAGTTCGGTCCATTTGATTTATATGGCTTCCCTAGTTTTTCTTAATTTAATATTAATGTTTCTTTTAACTTAAATTGGAATAAAATTCCAAAATAGATGTGCCTATAATTACGCTAATAGTAAGAATATATATTACATAGTTATAATTTAATTATGAGGTTGATCATCGATATTTAAACCCCACGGAATATGTTGGAATATTCATGGTAATATTGACATATCAATGATAAGATTTCTATCCAAATTAGGTATACTCTATTAATTTAATTATCTCAAATTAATTAATTTAATAAAATGACATTTCAACACATCATATTGGGAATGTGGTATTTCTAAGCCATGGTAATGTAAGAGGAAATGTCTCCAATTAAAGGATTTTCATAATAATAGTGGGGTAAATCTACATGGATAAACATATTTTTTTATATTATATAACACCAATAATAATAATAATAAAGATATAGTTTAGTTAACTTTTATGAATTTTTTTAATCCGGGTTAATACAATATGTATAATGGGGTTAGTGTTTTGATTCTTATCATATATTGATGGCTATAGAAATTTTCCATCCATTTCATTATATGGTGACAATAGTTATAATAAAACAAGTAAATCATTTTATAGTCAAAATATTATATATAGTATATTTTAAATTAATTTTTAAACATTTTTTTTAATTAAATTGAGAAGGAATAGAAATCATAACTACATTTTGAATAAATCTCAACCTTCTATTAATGACTAATATTAAAAATATTAATGATTGATTATTGAATTTCTAGCATCGACCTATTGATTTTTGATAATTAAATTAAAATTATAGAAATCCTATTATAAGGTATACACACCATCAACATAACAAAAAAATTTCACAAATTTATTTATATGTATTTCAAATTTGTAAATTATGCATTCAATTTTTTTTAATCACTAATATTTACATATATAATAATATATATATATTATGAATATATATAATACGATTTTTTAATATATTTTTTAATCGAATCAAGGGAAAGTAAATGGAGTCTTTTCATTCATAGATATCCTCAAAGGAAAATTTGTTTCCTCAAAAACACTAAATTAAAAACACAATATACCCAACCACTACATAGTGGAGCAACTTAATCAAATCCCAGTAATGACTGTAAATCTACCATATACAAATGATTTGTGCATAACATATTAATCTCAAGAAATACTATGCAGATTCAATGGTTTTTTGCCAAAACGGGTGGATCTCTTCCATTAGATATTCACAAATTGGACAATAAATTGTGAGATGAACCTTTGCTCCAAGGGCGTTTTCATAGTAAAATTTGTATCGTGAGAGGATTGTGAATATATATTACAAGAGGTTTCATGTTTTTGGGTCTCTATGGGACTTTTGATCACACCTTGGTTCCTAGATTTCGATGCCAATATAATAGTAGTATCCTGAATGACAGTTTGGGTTAGATTGCATAATGTAACCCTACATTTTTTTCTCCATAAACTGAGAGAAGACATTGGGAACATATTAGGGTGATACATCAAGAAAGATACACAAATGTTTGAGCAAAAAATCTACACAATCGCCATAATTTATGTGGAGGTAGAATTCAACAAACGATTGCCGGATCATATTCTGTTTATAGACAACAAGAAGTGCTCATCACAGTTCCTGAATTTTTGGAACACAACATTTAGATGTTGAATAAGCCAAAAAATGAGACATCTTCAAATTCATGTCATGATGCCAAGAAAGTTTGTCAAAGGAAGAAGAAAACAAGAAAGCAACCCAAGGGATGGCAATTCCCACAGAACTTTCCTGACGAAGAAGATGATGAAGAAGAAATGGATCCTCCTACCAATGAAGAAGCCCAAAATACACAAGAAAACATAGAAAAGGGGAACATTAATCATGAAGTTTCAGGAACTCCAACAAGCACATTGAGGAAGGAGATGGTCCTTGTAGCAATGGAGACAAGGGACTCAAAATCTCATCATGTATCTCAAAGATTGGATTCAGATAAGGAAAATCCAAGAATGAATGAAGGGACGCATCTAGCTCTTGTAATTGCCACTACCTCCTAAGGAGAATGGAGAATGGTTAAAAGTAAGAAATGGAGAAAAGGGTAACATGTTTACCACCATTTTGGAGTTTGGTCTCTATGATCACCAATTTTGATTGGCATGGTTAAATGCATTATCAACATCTACAACATTTAATTTTTTTGTCATTATAAAATTATAATTTTTCCTAAGGAAAAAATAATATATCAATTATAAATAATTATAAAAGAATCTGATTTTCAAATACACATTGAATAGGATAGTGGTTGTTACAAAAAACACCTTTGTCATTCACAATGTCATGGTCAATTACTAGAATAAGTGAAATCTTATTAAATTGAGCATGGATATGTTAATGCAAGAATTCAATTAATTTGAAGTGTATCTCTTGCATTGGATAATATGGATGCTTAAAATCATCATAGAAGTTATTCGTACGAAGTTTATAGATAATTTGATTAGTGACCTTCCATATGGTATATTAAATATATGTTAAAATGTATTCATGTTGTGAACAATATGACCTTCCATATGGTATATTAAATATATGTTAAAATGTATTCATGTTGTGAACAATAACCAACAGAGTGAGGTACAATAAGTCTAATGGACTTTTACTATGGAGTAAATAAATGTTTACATATTTCTTTTGGACTTTTACATGGACGTAAATAAATGTTTACTCTACTCCACACTCTCCCAATGGATAGAATCAAGACCACAACAGATGACTTTTTTTGAATTCCTCAATCTAATTACTCCAGTCCCAGTATTTTGGCAACGTCAGTTGTTGCTCAATGCCTCTAGTTGTCACTCATTGCCTCTGAGTCATTAGAAAATTCAAAAGCTCCACAACGTGCCTAATAAGACTATGACATGTTGATTTTCAACAATTAAATAAAATTGTTGATTTTCAACAATTCAATAAAATTCTTGATTTTAAACAATTCAATAAAACTGCATATAATTCGTTTGAATGAAGAATAGAAGAAATGGTTGCTGGGGTGCGCATTGGCCGCAGAAAATGAGAACGAACGAATTGGAATTTTCTACTTTCAACTTCCCACCTACATAGTCTACTTGCCATTTGCCATTATTGGAGGATGGGTTCTGAGCAATTGAAGCTGAGTTTTCCATTAATTATTATTGTTCTCTTTTGTTTTATTAAATTTCATATTAATAATTTGTTTCAGGGATCTATTAGGTGTATTTGATGACATTTGATTGATAGTTGCGTGTCATTTTTTTGTTTGTATATTTTATATGTGAATTTGAATTTTGGTAAAAGGGTTTAAAAAAATTTAATAGTCTGTTTAAAGTTTATTTAGGTTTATTTTTAAGTTTTTATAATCGTTTTTATTTACATTTTCAATTTAATTTTCCATAAATATTAGGTGAAATCCATTTTAATTCTTCTCATTGCATATAATAATATGATAGAATTTATTTTACTCTTTTCCCCATTTTATTGTAAATTATTTCTCAAAATTTTAACATTGTAATTATTTTTCTCTATATCTTATTATTAATACCTATTTTATAATTTTTTTGCATAGAGATGGAGAATGAAGATGATTCAGAATTACAATTTGTAATTTTTTGTTTATTTATATGTAAAATATATTAATATTTGTAAACAATCAAAAACTATATTAATAGGAATTGTATTTATTTTGAGGGAGGGGAGTTTCGCTCTCTCTAAGACCTAAAGATAGCTATGGATATGGTTATATGTGACGTATGTCTAGTGTGATTATGGTTATTTTGTTATTATGTTTTTTCTCTCTTCTTAAATAATTTAAAAAAAAAATTGTGGAATGTAGTAAAAATTATAAAATGGTTATAATTTGTTTAAATAAATTGATATTGTTAATGAATGAACAATTAAACTTTAAACAAAATAAATAACTTGAACTTCTTTCTCCCACAATGAACCTGGGTTACAACTTCTTTTCCTCATTGATCAAACCTTAAGCTCCTTCGATCTATGCCTCATTTATTAGTCACCTTAGTCCTTCAATGGTGATGCATTTAGGGTCAACTTGGTCCAGTCTCACACTTCCCCCCAATAGTCCACATGTGTCCAATACCAAAATTTGCAACCTGGATCTCTGATTCGACTAGCAAATCAACATCAATAAGAGGATCCACATACCTTGCTTTCCAATATACTCCTGGTCCTCTTGTCCTAAGTATATAAGCTTCTAGAGATATGGTTAGGGCACACCAACAACCCTAAATAGCTACTCCCGACTATATTTCCCTTCTCCAAAGACATTCTCTTATTTTTATTTCCTTTCTATATTTCCAAAGGATTATTTTGGGCGTAAGGAACCTACTCAAAATACCATACAATTCTCTGTCTCACAACAACAAGTGATCCAAGCTATCTAGAATGGAAGACACTTCTGTTCAACTACCTCTCTCCTTGGAGTAACTATTGCTAAGCTAGAGATGTTTTACAAGCCCTCTTGACCATCCAAATTATGCCTCCAACATGATGTTGTAACAACAATTCCCTGTGGGCTCAATAGAGATCCAAACACCACACAAAAGTAGCAAAGAAAAATACACAAACTTAACTTAGAACTACGACCTTATTCATCATGGCTATCCACACCCAATCATAAGAGAAATTACTTCACATCTTGTGCCAAAGTCATCCTACTTGCTAGCTTATGAGCTACCTCAAGTTCACTATCTATCTCAAAGTTACACCTAATTTGATTTGCACTTTGGATGTGCTCTAAATCTCCAACAATTAACTTCTATTTATATGCACACACGTGGCTCCATGAATTTTTCCGTGGGGAATACTTTAGCCCAAGTTCACCTGCCCAACCAGACAAGTTAACCACCAACCACATATAAAAATTATTATCTCTTATTAGAGACATTATTTCGAGTGACTTTCACTACCCTTTTCTCCTCTAGGTGTCCTCTAACACCTCACTCAAAGTCCAGTTGTTTTTTCCCAATTAATTTTGGTGCAAAACCCCAAGCTTGGGTTCCAATGCCATATCAATTATGTTGCTCTTCTTCATCCAAACACCGATAGCTAGGGCTTCAAGCTCTTCCCAGGCTACTAAATCTCATTAAACTCTTTAGATATAGAAACACAAGGGATTTCATATTAGACGACAATTGAGCATATGCTTAGAGAACTAAGTCAATAGGCTAACAAAATATTCCCAATTTCACCACAAGCTTGAGAAGGGATAGGGGATATAATTTTACCCTTTTTAGACACTGAAAAATAAGAAGAAAGGAAATAAAAATTATACCCAACGCCATTCAAAATTTACATCTTAGTACCTATCATAGAATCTTCTAAGTAGATTGCAAGTTGAGACTCAAAATATTCGAAATTGATTCACACATCAACATATAATAATGGTTGGAAAGAAAATTTAATGAGTATTTAACTACAAGGCCCACAATACTGATAGAATTGAGACTCAATTTCCTAAGAAGTGTTGGAGCATACACAAGAAAAGGGTAAAAATAGCAAACAAGCATAGAATTGCAACAATTTCTAGCATCATCTATTGGAAGGGACACCTTGTAGTAACTTGGACATGTCAAAGATGTATTCATTGAAATAAAAATATAGAAAATTATGGTAGATCACAAAATAGGGGAGAATCAACAATTCACTTCAACCAAAGTTATCATATAAAATGGAATTTCGACACAGACAGAATTGAGGACAGTTGAGTGATTGCAATGAGAAAAAAAATATCTAGACATCAAATTGACTTCTAATTCACCCTGTGTGACTACCACAACAATTATTGAATAAAAGGATTATGAAGATAAGGTGTCATCCAAGCAAGCTGTACTCGGGAAGTCCCATATAATAATACTTTGTGAGAAGATATATTAATGGAAATTCTAAAGAAAACTACTTTACAAGCAGATGTTACCTCAACCTCACCTACAACTGGCGAACAAGTTCCTCTAGTAGAGTCAAATACACCCAACACTTGAGCTCCATAAGTAAAGAAAGGCTAAAAGAAACATCTACTAAGAAACCTGACCTAAGGCATGCTTGAGATAAACCAATATTTGAAGCACTAGAAAAATCTATGTGAGCAACGTAGAAAAAAATTAAAAGAAGGATATTGGATAGTAGCAAGATTTAGCAAAGACAATAACAACAAAGGGATATTTAGTTAGAATGTTAGAACGAGGATATAAAGTGCAACTATTATAACATAAAATACTAGTTGATCACCAATTGTTAAGGCACATATCACTAGCCAACAAGGTAGACTATTTGAAATACTTAAAAGCATTTGATGCCCATGAAAGTATAGTTGTATGGAAATGGTTTATATTTTATCAACATATTAAAGTGCTTGCACCAACTACTTATCAAACAACATCCTCTATGGCTTCAACACCAACACATGCAATAGCACAATCATCTCGATCATCTTCCTAATAATATAAATTCAATTTCTTTGATCCAAGCTTTTAGGATGTGCTCTCTCTTTTGAACAACAACATCACACTTAGGAAATTGAACTTGAAAGTTCCAATTGATCGACCAGGGAAGGGAAAAGAAGAATAATTCACATTTTAAATCTTGTATATGTAATTCAAGAAGTTCTCGTGACCATGAAACTAGATCTCCTAATTAGCCAACCCCCCTTCTGGAAGAACATTTTTTTTTTTTTTCTAAAGCAATTATGGATCCTTCTATTTCATAAAACCAAAAAGATAGTGTACAGTTTTACATGCAGCGAGAACCTTAATGTTTCACAAAGAATCTCGAGCCCATGGAAAAATGAACAAAAATGCCACCTGGCTACCGACAAGCATGAGAACCAACTAGGATCACTGCTTTAGAGGAAACTCTATTCATCTGAGTCATCCAATAAAAAGGCAATAAGATCGACAGATGAGGAGGATATTGCTCTGTAAAAAAGGCCGAAGTATAAAAGTCTTGCCTCCCAAGATGCACGAACCATCGCAACCATTGATTTTTGTTGACTAGATCCAATGGATGATGTCGATATCACACGGGATAATAAGGGTCGATGATAGTGAGAGGGGAAGAGCGGTTATTGGAACCCTCTCCCTGCGACGTGTTGGAGGGAGAATGGCATTGTGACATTTTCATCAAAACTGCTTTCCAAGAAAACACTGTGCGATCAACCAGAAACTACCTGGGGGGTGGTAAACCATGCCAAGACTCCAAATTCTTGAAGGCTCGGCCACTGGAAAACATAGGGCTCTTTCTGCACTTGTGGATTATCCTTGCTCAAACCTGAAACCCTAAATATATAAGGGGTTTTTCATTGAACAAAGAATTGACAAACTCGTTTTGATCCACACGGTAAACAAAGAGCATCCTCTCATTTTCTTTGGGAGTATGAGCAACCAGACTGGGAATCCACTACACCACATAACTGTCTATCTGATAATGATGACACAAGTTGATGTTGAAATGAAAGGTTGAGTCAATTTGATCCCTGGTCTTAGGCTCTGTCTTTAAACTCCAGCTTATCATTATCTGCATGTTCCTCAACAACCATCTTTAACCTGCTTTGTGACAGTTCATGCCAATTTGATGTCACTCTGATCTCTATACTAATAACACCCTGGTTCACGAGAAAATCAGCCACTTCGCTTGCCAACTTGTGGACATGCTTGAAGCTAACAGTATGGAGGCTTTGAAGGCGGTTTTGAACCCACTGAAATCCTTGAATTAGTCTCCAATTTTTTTAGACTTTTTTTGGCTTAGAACCCGCGCTCATTTTCTTGAATGAATTGATAATAAGTTTAGAGTCAGCCTCCACTATCACATTTTGTCTATTGTCCTAACTCACGAGCTCTAAACATTGTTCCATAGCCATCAACTCTTCCAATTTATTAGTGGCATGTCCGAAATGATAGTGGAAAATGAAGAGGACAATACCTACCTCATCTCTAAGGACCCCTCCATAACGAGTTGCCCCTAGGTTTCTTTTTGAGGCCCCATCTATGCTGTATTTCAAATATCCCTTTGGAGGAGGGTGCCAAAAATCCTTTGCTTCCCTCGAGGAGATTGGGTTCCTATCTAGACCCTGAGGAGAGATGCCTTCCAGGCCCAGTGCACAAAGAATTCTTAGGTCAATAGCTGAAGGAGGGTTCTTGGGGATGTTTCGAACTATGGTGGTAACCGTTTAATTGAGTTGTTTTAAGATTAGCTCAAAAATGCATTGAGAAGTTATCTTTACTTCTTTAAAGATTCGGTTGTTCCTTTCTTTCCAAACATTCCAGACAATGAAGCTCGGAAAAAGGGCCCAATCTGTGGCTAGAACTTCATTGTCTGTAAAATCCTTTCTCCAGTTGGTGAGGGTGTTGCAGATGTTATTTTTTTCCATATCCGTCTGTTGGAAAATAAAAGCAAAAGAGTGCCACAGACTAGAGGAGAACATACAAATGTTGAGAAGGTGCTCCATTGTTTCCTCCTGCCCGTCACAAAGCCGACATCTGGAAGGTCCCAGAATGCCCCTTTTCCTGATATTGTCCCAGGTTAAAATTTTCCTATGCTCAACGAAAAGAAACCCTTAGACCTAAGGTGAATATCTATACTTCCTTTAGGTTTCTAGCGGTATCTGATCCATGATTGAAGAGATTTTTAAGTGGGCCATAGTCCCATGAACTTGCAGATGATGTCATATATCCCCATATGTTCCCTGTATGCCTGCAGCTACGGATTATTTAACACCACCCTGGGAGTTATGTCTGTTTTGGCTTTGCAGGGTCCCTTGTGTTTCGTGTCTTTAATTTCCTGTTGTTTGTCCTCTACCTCCTTGTCGTTTGTGTGATATTGATTATTTTCTATGGGTTCTACTGACCCCACTTCTGTGCTCTTCTCTCCTTCCACCCCTGTTTCCCTAACATCTTCGAGAGGCTCTTTCCCCTTGCTGGCCAGGGCCTTCCTGTAGGAGGGAGTGGAGATCCCTCCTGGTCCACCCTTCATAGGCATTAAGAAAAACCCCTATGCACATTGAACTAATATTGTTCTTCCCTCTGTTCTCTTGTGCCTCATGTCAAAAAGCATTCTCCAAATGTGATCTTCCTAGAACAACTTTTATTTCATTATAAGGATTTAAATGTTTTAATTTATGGTGTCAAATTTTGTACAAATTTTGTAATACTCCAAATCTTCCCTTCTCTATCACAAAGAAGATATTAAGGGTAAGGGAGATGTTGGAGGGGCTAGTTGACTTAGTTGATAATCCCAAACAATTCTAGAATTGATATTATGAATTCGATAAACTCTGTAGTTGAGTCAAGAGTCTAAGTTAGATAGGCTAAATTAGTTTTGATAATTCAAATTTTTGTGACTATCTCGACATAAGATATATATATATATATGGAAATATGGAAATGTATGCATCATTGTATCTTTTGTCACTGGCTTCTGAAGAGAATATAATATAAAGTAACACTATGTTATTTCTTTGCTACATGTTTCTCTTCTTATACTCCTATGTTCCTTATCTTCATGTGATTTCTTATTTTCCTTTCTACTAGTAACTAATGATCATTATCTAGTGCACTCCAAGTATATATCAAATTTTAGGGAATATTTTACTAAAATATAAAATATTGTAAAATATTGGTGCATCTTTCAATGAATTGTAAAATGTTATAAAATATTAGTGAATCATTAAGTTAATTATAAAATCTTGTAATTTATTGGTGAATCCCTCATTTAATCTTTACATCAAGTTATTTTTCATTCTTATACATTTATTCTCTCATAGAAAAATGATTATCCAATTAATTAGCTTCAAATAAATAAGCATTGTTAGGATTTGATGGTTCATCACCATCTATAAGTTTTTTCAACTCCTTGGTCTGTAACTATTATAGTAACTATTGTATTTTCTTCTTCAATGAAAACTCTAATAATTGTTGATCAATACACAATTTTTTGAAAATATAGAAATATCTAATGAAAGATAATTTTCTATATGATAAAAAAATCAATTAACCCAACTCATTATAACGCCACAATTTTTGAGTTCAAAGATATAGCCCACAAGGAAAAATGTTCATTTCTTAGTATAACATGTTACAATATAAGTATCATCAAAGGATTTCAACATCAAAAATGATAATAGAACATATTTCTCTTTCCTAAAAAAAATTTTGAAACAAAATACAAGATAAATTGTGGATTCCCTAAAAAACGAAGCAACTCAGGTCATGAGAGAAAGTGAATTGGAAATTAATTTATTTTCCTTAAACAATTAGCTTTATAAAAAATTAATGATAATTATGGAAAATATTTGAAATACCCAAAGAATAAACAAAGCCATATATGCCTCTGCCTCCACCTCCTCCTACACCTCCACCTCCGCCTCCTCCATCACCTCCTCATCTTACTCCTCCTCCTACTCATCCACAACCACCAACACGTCCTCCTCCTCCTCCTCCAGCTTTGCCTCCTCCTCCTCCTCCACCTTCACCGCGTTTGCCTCCCCATCCACCACCACCTCCAACTCCACCTCCACCTCCTCGACCCCCTCCCCCTCCTCCTACTCCTTCACCTCCTCCACCTCCACCTCCACCTCCTCCAGCACCTCCTCCGCTTCCTCCTCCTCCTTCGCCACCTAAACCTCCACCTCCACCTTCACCTCCTCCTCCACCTCACACTCCGCCTCCACCTCCACCTCCTTTTCCACTCATCCTCCTCCTCCATTTCCACCTACACCTCCACATCCACCTCATCCTCCTCCTCCATACCCTTCTCATCCTCCTCCTCCTCCACCCTCCACCTATACCTCCATCACCTCCAATTCCACCACCATCTCCACCTCCACCAACTCATCCACCTCCTCCTCCTCATGTAATTCCACCTCCACCACCTCCTCTTGCTCCCACACTCCCTCCTCCTCCTTTGTCTCTACCTCCTCCACCACGTCAACCTTCGCCTCCTCCTGTACGTCCTCCTCCACCTCCACCACCACCACTACCTTTGCCTCATCCTCCTCCTCCACATCCACCTCCATCTCCTCCACCACTACCTCCTCCGCCACCTCCACCTCCACCTCCTCCTCCACCATCACCATCACCACCACCACCTCCTCCTTCTCCTCCATGACCATCTCCTCCTCCAACTTCACATCCTCCTACACCACCACTTGCACCTCCACCTCCACATCCACCTCCTCCACCACCACCACCACCTCCTCCTCCTCTACCACCTCCTCCTCCAACTTCACATCCTCCTCCACCACCACTTGCACCTCCACCTCTACTTCTTGTTCCTCCTTCACCACCACTTGCACCTCCACCTCCACTTCATGTTCCTCCTTCACCACCTCCACCTCACCACTTCTACCTCCTCCTCTACCACCTACGCCTCCACCTCCTCCACCACCTCCACCTCTGCCTCCTCCTCCACCAACTCAACCTCCAACCTCCTGCTCCACCACCTCCATCCCCTCCTCGAACACCTCCTCCACCTCCTCCACCTCCTCCT
>APFE031601278.1:0-22118 GCA_000404065.3 Pinus taeda | reverse complement strand
ATTTTAAATAAATTTTAAACTAATATTTATATTTTATCAAATATGATATTTTAATAATATATTTCATAAGTTTAAAATTAATATTACTTGTATCTCGATGTGGGTGAATCGACAAAGTGATAGTGGATTTGATTTTGGGGAGAGTGCTCACACCCCCATGTCTTACCATGCAATCAATTCATGGGTGTCATGGAGGATGAGCTTTAAGTTTTATGTTTGCAACATATAAAGTATTAGATGCATTTTTTTTTTCTTCTGGAGAGTTGTATTCTAATTCAAAATGAGGTGAGGAATTTGGGATGCTATGTGATTTTTCCTATGGAGAAAGAGGCAACTTTCCGTTGTTAGAAAGCTCAGATCTAAAGTTTTGAATGAATATTCTGGAAGTTTAAGCTTGTACTCAACCGACTAGAGTGGGTGGTGGGAAATTCTGGTTGTTTTTGTATTTTTTGTCTGTTGTGTATTTGGATGCATAAGGGTTCACTAGATGGTGGAAAAATTCAGTCCCTATAAGAAGCCATGAGTCTGGAGAGGTATTAGGCTTGCGATGTCACTAGTGTGGTGGAATGGTTCAACTAGTGCTTGAAGGTGAACACAATTGTTGCTCTCATATAGATGAAGTCCAATTCTCTATGCTTGAAGTTCTTTTCCTTTAGGTAACCAAATTTTCCTCTTTCTCTAGTTTTTTGTAGGTTGGTTCTTTTTAGCTTGCATATATAATTTTGTCATATGCATTGGTCTATCTATGATCAGGTGTGTTGGTCTCTTTTCTGAGCTTATTTTTACACATGGGTGAAGGGTTTTACTTTTGGATATCTTTGAATTTGTCCATGTGGCTTATTCTACAAGGTAGTACAAAGACCACTTTTCTTATTTGTGCTACAAGAAATATTCAAAAGCTGTAGAAATTAATAGAGCAACAAGTAAACATTATCTAATTACAAGAAGGGAAAGAAAATAATTTCAACAAATTTGAAATAGGATTAAGTTTACTATATTATGCATGGTAAACGAACTTTCAACTAAAAGAAAGCATTGAAATAGTAAACCATAATTTGTAGAAAAGAAAGTAGTTTTGATAGAGCCACTAGGTTAAGGATCCTAGGGGATCTTTGAACTTCTAAATTCCATTCGTAAGGTCTAGTGTGCATTGTAATGTGACATGGAAGGATGAAAATTATTTGTGTGCAAATATGGTGTTGTGATGTAATTTTTGGGTTGTTATAGGAGTCCCTGTGTTGCAACAAGAGATATACCCGAGAGAATTATCATGAATTCTAAACAAAATTTAAGAGATGGATAAGGTGAAGGAGGGTCACATAAGGTTGAACCAGTCTTTCCCAAGCCCATTTACCCTTTACTGGATTAGTCCATGCAACAAATAGGAAAATCTAGAGTTTCCTGTATCTTGTTGAGATAGAAATTCATGCACTAGTATATTATGGAAATGTATAATAGTATGTAAGGAGATAATAATCTAAGTAAGCTAAGTTCACAACAAGAGCACTAACTATATAAGATATATTTTTTTTCTAAATCAAGAGCTACTATCTAAGCTTAAATCAAAATACATAAGTGGATATATAAACTAACTAATTGTAGAAAATAATATTAGCAACATAAAGGATGAATTGAAATTTTTACTAAAAAGAGTATTATTGAACGAAATAAATTATTACTAAATTCATTAAATAAAGGTGCATAAATAAACATGGAAGCAAGGCTATTCACTAACACTGCAAAGACAATATTTTCAAAGATAGTTTTTTCGAAAATGTATGAATGAACTAATGCATGAAGAATAAGAATAGAAGGGGGCTTGAGCACCTTGGTTGGGCCCTACTCCAAGGAGACTCAAGACTCTAAAGGAAACTTATTTTTGAAACCAAAGGGTGCTTCTCATTAATAATGTTATATGCTCATAAATGAAATATTACAAATTTACTGAAAAATGCTAAGCAAAAAGTTTCACGGTTGTTGACCGCAATCTCCAAAAGTTTGAATCCCTAATGGGATATGCATGCCCCTTATTTATACAAAAGTGGTTGATGGTTTACCCCATCAAAGAGAAGGCTAATTCCCTTTCAAAACCCTAGAAAATAAGATTGAGTTCCTTGATGGTTTTGCAGATATGGGGAAGTGATAATGACCTTGAGCGAGTCGAGTTTTGACCATCCTTCAGTAAGGGACAAGCTCCATATTTTTCCCTCTAGTAGACTCTTGCATGATTTGCATCAAATATTCTCATTATCCTATAAAATGAATGCGTTAGGCACACAAGATATGATAATTATCTCTTAACCTTATTAAGAACATATTAAAGATGAGAAATACATTATTAAATGTAGAAGGAAAGGTTAAACATGCCTAGTAAAGGTTAGATGTTCCTTCCATTTACCTTTTTAAGAGCCACATAATACCCCCTACTAAAACTATTATTCATCCTCTAAGAAACCTATTCATCTTCCATTTTTTGATGCTCTTCATTCATTCTTCTCATCGTTTGCCTAACATCCCATGTGTGTCAGATGTAGTAGCCCCATGGGGGTTTCAATGGGGGAGAAATACCATACCATGTGGCTTCATATTGCGGGATATTTATTCAGGAAAAAATCACATAATATATTGGGTGATATATAGGGGTTAGAGGGTTTTCATATTGGTAGGCATAAAAAATGGAGCCCAAAGTTTATGAAAAAATATAAAGGAGTATAAAAAGTGTTAATGAAAAATGGATATCTCCAATATCTAGTGAAAGTAGGGGTTTTTAAATTAGGAAGGTGTATTGGATTCATATTGGTAGGAAGTTAAATAATGTGCTTCTTAGAGGTATTTTCCAATATATAGTCAAATTAAGGGTATTGTTTAAATATGCCATGAATGCACGTAATATGTAATAAAACACATATTCAAAATCAATTTTAAAATTATCTACATTACAATTTAATTTTATCCTATAAATTTAAATATAAAAATATTATTTTTTATACTTTATATAATTTAATACTATTCACTATTTTTTATACATTTATTATTATTTTAATATAAACCAAATATGTCAGGTACATTGCGGTATAAATACTACATTGTATTATATATAAAATATTGGTTGTTGAACTTAATAAATATATTTTAGTGATTTTAATTAAAAAAAATAATAATAATAATAAAAAAAATACCGTTAAAACAGCATTAAACTAACTAATATTATTAATTGAAATATTAGAATATTTACCAAGAAAATAAAAAAAAATTTTAAATATATTGATTCCAAATTTAATAAAACTTGTTGATACTAAAAAATGCACAACCATAAGTTAATTTACAAAGTTATAAAATATAAACATATTTGGAGATGTAAAATTATAATTGAAAACCATTTGGAAAAAGCCCAATAATCTAAACTAAGTTCTTAAAGAAATTATTTATTTAAATTAAATATTTAGAAAAAATAAATTTTTAATAGGGCAATAGTCATGGAAAATTGACATTAAACGCTATGGGTTATGCGAATGAATATTCATGATCGCGAGAGCTAGAACTTACGCGCCACTACAGAGTTAAAGTAAACTAATTAAAATAATTCTAAACCCACAAGCAGATAAACTACAACAATGAGTGGACTAAACTACACGTGGTATTAACAAAGATTTCCAGAAATACTTGAACATAAAAATTCAAAATGTCTTGGTCCGTTTATGAAGGCTATCCATGGACTAAAAAATGAGATGGCCCGCTTACCGAAAACTTTCACACCCATACCAAAGATTTCAAACGATGTACGTTTGACGTGTCAAGGTAGATTATATTTTTTTAATTATGCAGCTCTGGTTAGTTCAAGAAATGAAATAGTAAGTTAAGAAATAAGATAAGACGTGGTTGGTTAAAATAATAAAAATTTCAATTAAGAAGGTAATTTAACCAAATGGATCATGCAGTTCCGAAACCCTAAATTCAGGAATAAGTGACTTAAATTCAGGAATAAGTGACTAATCCCTAGAGCTTTAGTTTGGTTTACTCTTATTATGATGTGTTGTATGAGTTATTAATAGGTTATCGGGGCAATGAATGTATTATCTTTATTTCGTTTAGGGATTCATTTAAACATAAATATTATAATTAAAAATTCATGAAATAGTTAAATTAGATTTTCATAATTTCAATTATAGATGTATATATATTTAACTACTATTATATTTTTAGAATTGAAATAATAATTACTATCCTATAACATACTATTAGTATCTTTACCTTATTTCATGTATTTGTTAATAATTTTTTTTTTTTTTTTACCTTTATATGTAATAATATATTTACCTAATTACATGGTTATTTTTAATAATATGATTGGAGAATTATATTATTTAACTAAAATATAGATTACTTAATAAAATATATTATTAAATTTAATTATAATATATTAATTTAATTTCAATTGGACTAGGTTTAAATGTAAATAAATAAATATATTATTATTATTAAATAATATATGATGTACAAGAATATTATTTAATATAAATTAGTTCCGTTTTTTTATAATATAATTATATAAACAATACAATAACAAATGAATATTTTTTATATATTTACCAAATTTAACATTTTCTTAAATAATAATAATTAAATATAACAAGAATATTATTGGTTTGACTTGGGTCATTAGGTCAAAATAGCTGTTGGCAATATTTAGGTCAAAATAGCCATTGGCAATATAGCCGTTGGAGTCTCTGCACATACTATTTAACAAGCTAATATGGATTGGATCTTCAACTTGTCCTGACGATGAACTCTCTGCACATACTATTTAACAAGCTAAGATGGATTGGATCTTTAACTTGTCCTGAAGATGAACCACACTGGTTGGTTCCAAACGCGTCGACAAAAGAATATTTATGTGATTTCGCGGAAAATTCTCTAAACATATGATTAGTTTGTTCACACAAATTTTTTTCTTTAATTATTTACATGTCAATTATGCATTTTACTAAACCCTTCCCGAGTCTTATGTCCAATTACAAACATAGTTCATAGTTCAAATATTTAAAAGTAAAATAAGAAAATTATTGTAGTAATTGGTGCATTGAAGGGTGTTACAATATATATGATAGTAATGTATAACATTTTTTTTATTTCACTCTCACTTTTACCAACTTGAAGATGAGTTCAGGGTTTGGACTTAGAATTAGTTATTTTTTTACAAATGTTAGTCGAGGACTTGGGTTAGTTCTTACAAAAGTTGATCGAGGAATTAGGTTAGTTCTTAGTCACTGAAACAAGAGGATATCCACTGAAAGTTAGTAATTCAAATTTTAATAATAAAAAATAGGCATCAATTTTTTTTTGTAATGCTTGGTAGGACCTTCTATTTTCTATTTATGAAAAACAAGTTTACACCACATAGATGAGATAGGTGGCCTCAACTTTCCCAATGGGAAACCAAGTTTGTTGGCCACCTATCCTTGTTATATGCCATAAAAAAATCATATAGTTTAAGGCAATCTACCCAAGCTATATATACATCTATATCATAATACGAGTCTGAGTTTATATCTATCATAAGCATACATTATAAAAGTAAATGTTATTCACTAAAACCTTAAAAACAGTCAGGACCCTGACTATTCGTTTTGATCCTCTGAGATTGAGTTGACTTGGGTTGGGTCATCAGCGGAGTCTCTTGGTGCATCTGCCAGCTCGATGATACAAGGGATATTCCTTTAGATTCATTTTAGGTAGATGTCCTGCTTTCACAACTGAAACTGTATGGTCTACATGTCCTTCTTGTAGTTTGGCATGTCATGGAGGGTCATTGCCATCCCCATTGATAATTTTTCCATGGCCTTCCCCATCAGGCTCTTCATCAGCCAGTATAGGTATAGAGTCTGCCTAAATTGAGTTAGTCTTCACCTCATATTTCCTAGGTCTAGGATTACCTCTCTTTACGCCTCCATTTCCTCTTCTGAATCTGCCTCCTCTTTTATCTATTCCTCTGAGTGTTCTAAGATCTTCATGATGCATGCATCTATCCCTATTCTATACGTTGTCACTGCTTCATGGATTAGTCTTTCTACTGGCTTTCTTCCCTACCTCGGATCCAAGGTACCTGGGTCAGCACCCCGAGGCTACTCCCTTCCCCTTTTGTCATGTCCTCTACCACGAACTGGTCTAGCCATGTCACTTGTTGTGCTCAAATATTCACAAAACATTCTAGTTAGCTTACAAATTACATTTTCCAGCCTTTCCACCATTCTATCACTACCCCTCTCCTTGCATCTCCTACCATCCCTGTCTCTGCCCCGATGCCCCTCTGCCCACTGCTTTGTTGCCTCATTTTTGTTTGAAGTAACAGTGCCTCTCCCCTGCAATGCAATAGCCTCTCTGCCAGAGCTAACAACACCACTCCCCTGCCATGCAATAGCCTCTCTGCCATAGCTAACAATGCGACTCCCCTTCCATGAACTATACCCTCTGCCTTTTCGGAAATTGCCTCTCTCTTCTCTATTCGCAGGGATAGAGTCTTGGTGCTCAATTCGCAAAACACTTTTAGCCTCACCCTCCCGTCCCTCGAGCCATACAAATACTATTCCTACCCTCAATTACTTTCCCCTCTCCCTCCCCTTTGGCTTGAGTGTCTTTCGCTCTTCTCTGTCCCTTCCAATTGTCCCACCTCTCACTTGCTTATCTCCCTTCTCTCCTTCTAGCTTACAGGTTTGGCTGGCTAAATTACTAACTTGGCCTCCCTCATCTTCTGGTCCCTCATGGTCCCTTCCAATACCATTTACAGGTTCGACCTCACTCCCCTTACCTCCCTGCATTCCCTCCTCTCTGTTCGAACCTCTCATTCCCCTTCTATGTAAACACACATGCAACATTTCATTTAATGAATATGGCCAGATTACATACCTGATTCCAGTTCGAAGGTGTTGTTGCAGGTTGATGAGTTGATCTTCCTCATCAGTTCCCTGTCTCTCATTCGCAACAATACTCTTCCCATTACCCTTCATTCCTTCATACTCTCCCTTCTTCCTTCTCTGTCCCATCCATCCTCCTATACTATCCTTCCCACCTCCATCACTACCCTAGCACTGGCTGCCACTTCTCCCTTCCAACCTGTACTTCCTCATGTGGAACGCCACCGCACCAATCGCCATGAGCGTGTCAGATGCGGTGGGCGGTATCCGTCCTGGTATTTGCCTAACAGCCATATCTAGCCTATTTACTCAAGCAGCCACCCTGATCGGGGAATAGGCATCAATGTTTTAATATGTTGCTTTGTAATTATTATTTTTTACACAATTTTGTATAATTATTTATATATATATATATATAATTTATTGAAGCTAAATGTTTGATAGATGTTGATCAAGATTAAAAGACAATAAATATTTAATAACACTTGTAGCTATGACATTCCTTTTAATTAAATTGAAAAAAAAAACTGACTTAACTATGTTTGAGATCTCACTCCTTTATCCTAGTTAGTACAAAACACTTTTTAAAATGTTACAAAATGGTTAGGGTTTAGAGCTTGATGTTCACAGTTTGGGGTTTAGGGTTTAAGGTTTAAGGTTTAGGGTTTATGATTTAGGGTTTAGGGTTTGGGGTTTAGAGGTTATGGTTTACGGTTTATAAGAATTTAGTAAATGCTTTTAATAAACACTTAAACAAAGTTTCAAAATACTTTTTTAAATGTTATAAAATTATTAGGGTTTAGGGTTTAGGATTTAGGGTTTAAAGTTTGGGGTTTTAGGTTTAGGTTTAGGGGTTAGTGTTTAGGGTGTACAACATTTTGGGAAATTCTTTTAAAAAACACTTAAATAAAAGTTACAAAATAATTTTTAAAATTTTATAAAATGATTAGGGTTTATGGTTTAACGTTTAGGGTTTGGGGTTTTAGGTTTAGGGTTTAGGGTTTAGGTTTTAGGGTTTAGGGTTTATGTTTTTGTGTTTATGGTTTAGGGTTTTGTGTTTATGGTTTAAGGTTTATAACACTTTAGTAAATTCTATTAATATACACTTAAATAAAAGTTACAAAATTCTTCTTAAACTGTTATAAAATTCTTAGGGTTTATGGTTTAGGGTTTAGTGTTTGGGGTTTAGGGTTTAAGGTTTAGGTTTTTGGGTTTAGGCTTTAGGGTGTATGGTTTAAGGTTGATAAAAATTTAGTAAATTATTTTAATAAACACTTAAACAGAAGTTACAAAACGCTTTTAAAAATGTTATAAAATGCCTACATTTTACGATTTAGTTTATAGTGTTTAGGGTTTGGGGTTTGGGATTTAGGGTTTAGGTTTTAGGTTTTATAAAAATTTATTATAAACTTTTAATAAACACTTAAAAAGGTTACAAAACACTTTTTAAAATGTTATTAAATGATTATGGTTTAGGGTATAGGGTTTGGGGTTTAGGGTTTAGGGTTTAGGGTTTAGGTTTTATAACAACTTAGTAAATTATTTTAATAAACACTTAAAAAAAAGTTACAAAATTATTCTTAATAGATGATAAAATGCTTAGGTTTTAGGGTTTAGGGTTCAATTTTTAGGGTTTTGTTGCATTTCTTTGGAGGAAGACAAAGCCTTTCCTCTGAGGATTGTGCAATGTTGTCTTGGTTAGGCAAAGTCTGGACCAAGGCTGCCTAGACTCGCAGACGGGTAATAGAACACAAATGTAAATGTGAATGCATAGCGATACTGAGTGTAAACATGAGTGAATGATCATGCATGAAAATGGTGAATGACAAATTCAGAAAATGGAACAACATGCATGTGGGTGTAGCGAGTCACCATATTGGCGACCATTCGTGAAAAATAGTTTCATGCATGTGACAACAGTGAGATATTAATGAAAACTAAAATGCTACTAGTATAATATAGTATGTACCAAAATGACAAAAAGTGCTCACTGAAATCAAGCACACAGTGTTCATTCGAAGCGAAACACAAAAAGTATTAGAAATGCAACACAAGACATGGAAATTGGGCTTACCCCAAGACGACTGAGCTGAATGTGCCGATAACTCCTAGATATATTGTGGAATGTCAGAGCTACAAGGCCAATGTGAGGAATGTGCATGCCACAAGTCTAGGGAAAGCAACACTTGGTGGGAGGTTTTGGAAATGATCCTTGCATGTGACCTTCAATTGAAAAAAATAAATCCCGGAAACAAGGGATGCCTTTGCATGTTTCCTTGGGAGAGGTAGCCCATGCATGCAAGCCTGTTTTGCTCAGTCCCAGAGGGAACTAGTGTAATCAAATGCACATGCAAGATGTTGCTCAATTGCTGGGACAAAATAAAAATTTCTTATTGGGATTCAAGCTAGCTACTCAGAATATTTGCACAATTTCTAGGCAAAGAAGCTGAATGCTACTCAGATTTGAGCAAATTATGGGCTGAGCATCCCAGCTAGGAAGGATTGCACAATTTTATGGGTGAAGCTTGATCAACAGAATTGCGCAATTCTGGCGCCCAGCAGGCTGCCAGTCAGGATTGTGAAATTTATGGAGGAAGGCTAGTTTCCCTCCAGATTTGTGAAAATTCTTGAAGGAGCTGCTCAACTTCCTGCTAGACCAAGTCCTGATGAACAATATGTGAGGGAAATGCATCAAGGTTTGATCGACAAGCTGTCTTTTTGCAAGAAAATCACTGGATCTTCTAGACTTGATGAAGCAAGACATGCTGCTGTGAAGGTTGGTAGGGAGGCTCCAAAACAAAGCTAAGGAAAATTTTTGGAGGGTGGTTGTAGCTACTACAACACATTGATAACATTGTCTAGTTTTGAATATGACAACATAACAATTATTTTCTTAAAGGCAAGGCTAAGAGTTGTTATTAAACTTGAAGTATAATACTAAAGTAGATACTAGACTAAATATCATAGTCAATAAGTCTAGTTTATGATGGGGTGGAAGTCATATTCTGATGTTAATTAATACCTTGACTAGTTATTCATTAAATTCCAAAGCTCAAAGTTATTGGTATAATAAAATTCTAGTATGCATGAATACGTATATGATACTATTTTGTTGAAATTGTCCTGCAACCACAAGCCACATGAAAAGGATTATCTAAATAAAAGCACTTGAATACTTTCATATAAAAATCATTTACTTATGCTCTGGTTGTAGAAATTGAATAGGTCCATGAAATTCCTTAATCTTGAATTGACAAACCGAGCACGATTTGATTATAGTTGTTTAAAGGTAATTTGGATAATTGAAGAAATTTTTGGCATAATACTAACATGGTTGAAAACATGTGGATGAGGTATATGTTATGCAAGTGATGCTATGGACATTTTGTATTGTATACACGTGTACAAGTCGCACTGTGTACAAATGGTACATATCGTACTCTTATGGATGCATGTATTGCATGATGATATATGACATGTATAATTGTATGTGTGTGATCCACACTATGTGTAAGTACATATGGTTGAGAAGAAGGCACTGGGCGATGGCCTGCTGTGGCAACCGACACAGAGTGCATAGAGAAAAGATAAAGGTAGAAGCTAAGGTGTGATTCAGGGATAAGTATCAATGTTTTTTTTAGTTTTGAATGCATGAAATGCATGATTTTGATCAATGTGATCTATGATGGATGGTTACATATGGGTTATTATTTTGTTGGCTATGTTGAGCTAACCTGATATGATATTTTATACATGTGATCTATGATGGATGGTTACAATATGGGTTAATATTTTGTTGGCTATGTTGAGCTAACCTGATATGATATTTTATACATGTGGATTGGTCAAATGTGTTATCTTGACTTGTTATGACTAATGCAGGGAAACTACATGAAGCATGTGTTAAACAAGAAGACAAATGCATTAGAAGAACTTGCATTTCTTCCTATTATTTAAATAAAATGGAAAGGAGGAATCATCGTTAAAGGGTAGACAACATTAACCTGTAGTTACTCATGTAGCAGTGCTATTACATTAACTGTGGTAAACAAAATTGAGTTTCTGCATCTAAAAATATCTCACAAAATTTATTGAAAGAAATGTGCAGGGAGCAATGGAAGGAGATTGTTGGTAGAACTCCTTCGCAACTAATGTATCAGAATATCTGATTCAGGTGGCAAGCCCATGGGAACCTGTAAATGCAAAAAAAACTACCTGTGAACAAGGAAATAATTTGTAAGATGTAGTAATACACCAAGGATGATGTAAATCTAAGGGGGGAGTATGTAACACCCCTCCATTGTACGTAAAACTCTATTAACCTAAGCTAAGAAAATCTAGGTCGAAGATGTAATAATGAAAGTAAATACTTTATTGTTAAATAAATAAAGATAATGTAAAATTCTTGGAAAACGAGACACTAAGAGATGAGGTTCTTGCCAAATGAAATCACATTGCTTAATGGGAATGGATAATTCTTTCATGATAAGACTTCTAGATCCAATTCTAGATAATCTTAATGGATTTGGAGATAAATATCCATTAAGTTACTTAGCTAGAGAGATGCAGAAAAAACATAAAATCATTATGGGAGATAAAGGCAAGCTTTTATGAGGAAAATCCTTGCGGGAGAGAAAGGTGAACTTTTCTGGGAAAAGGCTAGGAAATGGATAAAAAAGATCTGTAAAAGCAGGATGCTGCTAATGGAAACCATATCATGAAAGAGGGTATTAAATACCCATTAAAGAGACCAACAAGAGCCAGTTGATCCATGGCAAGAACTCTTGGCTCAGGGGTGAACTCGAGGAAGTCAGTTCTAGGTTGGGCAGTAGTGCCCGGTTTCCAAGTGACTTTCTTCAGCTGATGTAGTTTGCTTCAATTGCTTGGGATGTTCTGTATGTGTCTCGTTACTCTTTATGTTTTCATATATTTAAACTTATGTGCTATATTGGCTTTTAAGATGATGAATATTTATGCGTGAGACAAGTATGTATGATGAATAATTATGTTTTTTACTATTTGAAATTGTATAGCCCGTGGGTCAAGTTATTTATGCTATGCATTATGCATCATGGGGTGAATTGCATAGTGAATTGCATACATTGAGGCCTGTTTTAGCTATTTACTCACTATGATTCATATTGCACAAGATATATCTCACTAATACTTTCGACTACGAAGTTAGGATAATGATCATGATATATGGAAATGCTAGCTATAGTGTATATATGACAACATTTCCATTAACGCTTTTTTAGAGTCATCAAAGGAACAAAACTAAAATGCATAATCTTATCTTGATGAATGCCCATGGTTGATTCCTTTCTCAGAGTTGTAATGTATGCATAGGAAATGTTGAAGTGTTGATTTGAGAGTGTAGTAGCTAAGTCCATTAATTAAACCTAAAAGTCCACATCGAGGATCCAGTGGAGCATAGTAGGTAGTTGTTAGTATTATTCCAACGGGGTATGTGACAAGTTGCATACATCGAATGTTGCAGAAAGACAATTTGGTTTTGGAAGCTAGATTTACTCTTACAACTAAAACAGCTTCATTAACTCAAATTTACTTTCATGGCGAAAATTGTTTCAATGGAAAACTAAAAATCTTGAATTTATTAGAATGATTATCCATGTTTTATATGATTTATCATTATTTCTGTTGCAATTTCGATACCATGATACACCACCACTAGCATTTAAAAATTATTAATTGTAATGGTTCCTAACCATTGCATAACTTTATGAAGTCTTCTTTGCAATTAGATTAGATGCTCCATACATTTACCAATTTTTATTTTTATTTTAATTGTATCCAAATAAATTTAAAATTTCCATTTATAACATATTGAATTATAAATATATTTTAAATACCATCTAATATATTTTCATATTTCATTAATAAAATTTATTAATTCCCTAAAGTTAAGAAATGGGAGTGAAAGTCGTGCCCTAAAGTAGAGTGACAGTCGTTCTCTAAAGTATATTCGTTGATTTAGAAAAAGCCAAAGAAAATGAATGAGGCACAGAGAAACAGGTATCTCTTTTTTTTTATGTTCAAGGAAAGTATATCTTTTTCTATTTTTATGTTAAAGGAAAAAGAGGCGGAAGCATCTATAAATTTTAAATCTTCACCTTCTTTCATCCTCATGCTCTATTTACTATAAATTTCAAATCTTCACCCTGTTTCATCCTCATGCTCTATTTACTGTTCTTTTATGATATGTTTTATGGAAAGTGCCTCCATTTGGGTGTTTGGTTTCTATGTCTTTGTGGAGAGTATGATGTTCCAAATTAGACACTCTGTGGGTAAAATTTAATGTCTAAAATTTGTTTGTTGACAAAAAACAATGACAATCGGTAAAATTTAATGTCTAAAATTTGTTTGTTAACAAAAGTGAACGACAATCAATCTGGATCTCTAATCTGTTGATGAGCACAATGGATTTGGCATGTTCCAGAAGATCCTCTACTACATCCAATCAATTGAGATCAATGCAATTTTTTGATTCAGTTATTCATTTAGATATACACTCTACTCTTTGTATATCTCGAAGTAAATTCATTTATGATTTGATAGTTATTCATTTAGATATACACTCTACTCTTTGTATATCTCAAAGTAAATTCATTTATGATTTGATGCACGGGACCCGCCAAGGGTACAATTGTTCACTCTTGTTGTTGCTGCTGCGCAAACCCTTGTTATGCTATTCTCTTTCACTACTCCAAATTGGTTTTAGGTACATTGTTTATTTCCTCTGTCTTTATTTAAATTTAATGTAATTTGTCATTAATTTCCTCTGCCTCCTCCTTTTTCCCTCCTCTTCCTCCTCTCCTCTTTCCCTCCTCTGATCTCACTAGATCCTGGAAATCAGAAGTGCTCCTCTTCCCCTCCTCCGATCTCACTAGACCCTGAAAATCAGAAGTGCCGAGGAGATGGGGTGCTAAATGAAAATATAACAGTGTTGGAGGGTTTTTAGGGTGAAATGAGTTTAAAAATGGCTCGAAGGGGCAAATAAAACTTACCAGAAGAAAATGCAGTGGGTTGGAGGTACTTGGAGATGAGTTGGGTGCTTTCTCAATTGCCATGTCTCTCTATCATTGAGCATTATAACCATCTGAACAAATGAGCTATGGGGCGAGTGGTTTATATAAGAATTTGTTGCACATGTGTGGTTGGAGAGGTCACTAGTTTACATTTCAATACATGTCATGGAGATGGTATTCATGTGTCCCGTGGCCCGAGGACCATGTGACCTCAAGGCTAGAGCTTGAAGAGTCAAAAGATAGACGAGGTGGCATAGTCATAGGCCAAATCCTTGTCAAAAGTTCGACTTGACGACTGTGAGGCTTGAGGTCGTGTAGTCGCAATGTAAGTGGTTTCACAATGTTGGAGGCTAGATAGGTAACTGAGGTCGCATACTCATAGGCCAAATCCTTGTCAAAAGGTCGCATACTCATAGGCCAAATCCTTGTTAAAAGTTCGACTTGACGACTGTGAGGCATGAGGTCGTGTAGTCACAATGTAAGTGGTT
Source organism: Pinus taeda (assembly GCA_000404065.3). Lineage (NCBI taxonomy): Eukaryota > Viridiplantae > Streptophyta > Pinopsida > Pinales > Pinaceae > Pinus > Pinus taeda. The sequence continues at coordinate 7,670 of APFE031601278.1, read as the reverse complement.
TCACAATGTTGGAGGCTAGATAGGTAACTATTTTACGACCTCGCGACTTTAACCGATCACAGTGTAACATGGAAAATAAGGGGTTTCAGGTCAAGATTTCCACCTTAAGTAAATCCTACTTTTTTGTGACTTGCGACTTTGGCTAGAGTTGAACTCTGGATTCTTATACTTTTTTGAGGAGCATAAGGTAACTTTTAGTGCTGCCAAGATGCAAAATATAATTAAAGTGTAGATGGAGGACAGAAGCTTTGTCAAGGGGCTCCAATATTTTGAGAGACTTAAGATTTTGGGGGTTGTTGGAACCACTACAATAAAATCAAAGGCTCACATCATGTTTTTGAATCCTAACACAAGACATCCATAGATTTCATCATCCCTATTATGGAACTCGAAATTTCCAAGTACCTTAGCCTCGAATTTTCCAAGTACCTTAGCCATTGTTTTTTCTTTTCTGCATGTGGATTTATATGAGAACTTTTGAACTTTTGGTTCCTCTAAAATGAAAATAATTTTTGATTCTTTTTATGTATTTTTTAGTAATACTAGTATAGCTAACTATTATTTTAATAATTATTTAAATTCTAACTTTAACTTATTTTAATTTTAATTTTTTTAATTAAATACTCTCATTTCCCATTTTTTTAATTAAATACTCTCATTTCCCTTGGTCCGGTCCTACTCCTTTCCCTTGGTCCGGTCCGGTCCTACTAGCCATTAGTTGTTGGTCAATTTAGTCGTTAAGTGGTTAAGTGGTCAAATATAACAGTCAAAGCCATTTCGAAGTCAAATATAGCTGTTGGTCAATTTAGCTGTTAAGTGGTCAAATATAACAGTGAGGGGTTTTGCACATTCAATATAACATTCAGGGGTTTTGCACATTCAACCTAGATCTGATTCTTCAAGATGTCCTTAATGTAATATCTCGAAGTAATTTCTGCGGAAGAATTTTTCATAAACTTGATATGGATCATAAAAAAAATAAAAAAATAAATTTGATATAGATCATAAAAACCTCAATGGATCATAAAAAAATAAACTTGATATAGATCTTGAGTAAAAATTATCAATAAAAATAAAAATTTGACGTGTCTTATAAATAAAATATAAAATATTTTAAGATATAAGTTGGGTAAAGCATTTTAATAGAGATAAATTGATTTCACAAAATATTTTAATATCCAGGTTAAGTAAAGCATTTTGGTTAAGTAAAGCATTTTAATAGAGATAAAAAGATTTGAGGGAATTTTTATTCCATAAATAGTTGCTTTGTTGTGACAGCCGAGGTATTTGTAAATTAGTTAACAAAAATAATTAGTTAACAAAATCACTGTGAACAAAATTACTGTGATTATTAGGTGAACCTGATAAATTATTATGAAATTATTATGAGAAATAATATTGAACTGGAATTGTTTTGGAATTGTTTTTTTTACATGCGTTGAGTTTTAGAATTTACTCAAGTTGAGTTTTAGAATTTACTCGGGGAAAGGAGAAGGATAGAAAGGAAAAAAGCAGTATTCTGCTCGGAGAAATTGGAGAAATTCCAGAGCTAGACTAGTAAGAGCCAGTGGAAAACTCGAGATCCAGACTTGGTTTGTGATTAGAAAGGATTCTAGGCTAGACTGAGATGCTAGTGAATCAGTACTGTTGCAGGAAGAACTGTTCTGGATGAAGAAGCACGGGGAGGATCAGGACTTAATAGCCTAATCCTCGTTGGTCGGGAGCCTAAAACTCATTGGTCGGGAGGCAAGGAGGCAAGGTCTTGCCTATAAATTCTAGAGTCTGGACTAGCAAATAAGTGCTTATTTGTCTTAATTATAAGTAAGCAGAGAAAGTAGAATTATAATTACTCTGTTTCATGTTATGTAGTAATTGTATGCTAGGTTCTTTGTAGAAAGAACAACAGGGTAACGTGAGTGGCTATCATTTAACACATAATTCCTGTGTGAATGTAATAAAAAGAGAAAGGAATTTTATTTGCTTTCCGTAGAAATGAAGATTTGTATGGAAGAAGGAAATAACAGTACTTTTAATTCTTTGTTCTTTCCCAAAGAAAATGAGAACATAATTACTGTAGAAGACAAACAAATTCTCCGTGTCTATGTAAAGCTTTTAACATTAGGAAATCTAAAGTTAAATTTCTGTGACAATTCTTTGTTTAAAATAAAGAGTTTGAGTTCATATGAAAAGAACCTCTATGTTCACTTGAAGGGATACTAGTGAAAAACGAAACCCCTGTAATTTAAGACCTGACATATCAAACAGGCCCTGTAATTTAAGTATGGATTTACTAAACAGAAACCCCATAATTTAAATATTGGCATATTAAAAAAAACCCATAATCAGGTGTTCGAGATTCTAAATGTTACACTCAGTAAATTAATTAACCAAAAGTTATGGAAGAGCCGGGGAGGTTAAGAAGCCTGGCTAAGAAGGAACTGATATTTCTGGATTTACCTCTCAGGTCACCGAAGGGGGAAACTGTGAGCGGTTCCAGAAGGGTAGTAATCAAACAAAACAAGAAATGAATACGCCGACATGCAACTGTATTATGACTGTAGACGCGCTATGAACTATATTCAAAGCAGTAACCAGACTACTGGTAAAAAATGGGAACTGTTTCCGGAACTTATACTGAAATATTAACATATATTTCAAAACAAAAACGAAAACCCATATAACTAACGCATCATCAATAACTCAATGAGGAATAGCATGAGGATTTAACCCTTTAATTCATTATCATTTGACAAAAACCTGACAAAAACGTGGAGTAGGGAATGATATTTTTCCTGTTAAAACTTAAAAACAAATATATAGTGCATTCCATTGCAGAGAGGGATGGAAAAACTAGTAAGAACCCACCACAGAGTAATGTTAATCAAAAGAAAATGATATCTGACAAATATAAATACAGAGGAAGTAAAATACTGTTTGGAAAGCCGGAGAAGCTGTCACTTCTTCCAAAGACCGAGTTCAGTCCATTAACTGGTAGAGTTCAGTATCAACCTAAAATCCCTAGCTCGCAGCAGAAAGCCTAAAAGTTATAATAGAAACGGTTCTGGGGTCGTCCTCTGCAGCGGTAAAACCCCAATCAATCTTATAAAACCTCAGTGGTCCAGAAAGCACTTAGATGTCAAAACCCTCGGTTGGAATGGCTGAGGAAGTGCGCTAAGAGTGACCTGCCGAAAGACCAAAAATGTAATATTAATACTCGTAGGGAAAACACACTACAGCGTAACAGAGCAATAGAGTTTCCAAGAGAGAAAATTAGCCAGTAAATGACATAAATTGTGGCTGCCTACAAGTCTGTAAAATAGATAGGAAAACTGTGGGAAGCTGCGACCAGTAAAACAGTAGAATGCGAAAGGAAATAATGAGTAAAATACAGAGGACAATCTCATTGTATTTAGCGGAAACAGAAAAGAGGACCATCAAAAGAAAACCCTGTTAACGCAAAAAATATACCTGTTAAATGAACCTTGAACAATAATCAGCTTTTGAGTGGATATGGTGCCAAAGCCGACGCGTTTACTCTGGATTTCCAAGTTGAAGAGGTCGTCGGAACCCGCTATGAGCTTACTGTCGACAGAGTAGTTTGCAGAGCAAAACCCTACCATTGCAAACCCCGGAAATGAATGACTGAAGCAAAGGTTAGGTAAGCTGATTACCAAAAACCACCACAAGCAGTCGATGACCGTGCGATGCAGGAGCATCACGATCGACGGCTGCAACACCTCCAGATGGCGCCTACGAAAGTTCTGGGACCTTGGGGGCTAGTTAGCCACCAACATTCAAATATTGTGGTTACTATATAGTTACATGTCCATACAACCTTGATCCGTTTATTATTAATTGGCCATGTAACCTCTGCCTTCGGAAATATCATAATGTACAAGATAACAGTCTTATGTTTGTGAAGATCTACTAGACGGTTGAATGATATCATTCATGTCACAATTTATTATAATTTAAATCATATATTTTACTATGTCTCGTGAGTGTATTTTAATTTAATAAATTATAATGAGTAAAAAAAAAATATAATTTAATTCAAATTACAGTAGGATAATAGTTTACAAATAAAAAAATGGGTAAGTTTAGTGTAATTTTTTAATTCAAATAATATTTTAGAATATATACATAAATTTAGTAATTTTAATTAAAAATTGTACTATATGAATTTTGTAAATTATACCCATTTTAATTTTAGCTCATCATTGTCATATTGGAAGTAAAGCTACTCAAAATATATATTAAAAAGGAAAAACAAAACATAAAACAAAATATACCCAATTGTAAAAGGATTTATTAACATGTTAAATTGTAAAGTTAATATTATATATAAATAATTTCATAATAAGAAAAATTAAAATCATTTTATTTTTTTTTTAATATTATATATATATATATAAAGATGTTAGTGCTCATTTAAATATGTGTTTCCCATTAATTAACAAAAATTACATCACAAGTTACACCAATGAAGATTACTTTGACATATGTTCTATCAACAAAAATTGTAACGGTATTATTGAAGTGAGAAAGAAAATGTTTGTTTATTTCATTTCAATGAAACACATTTGAAAATACAAGTATTTAATGTAGTAGCATTGTTTTAATGATTAAAGACAATTTTCATATACCTACTTGTGATCAAATCTATAATCCTCGCCACTTCCTTCACCTCATTTAGAGCTTCTAAAAAAACTTGGCCATTCCATGTGGCTATCCTTCCATCTCACTCAACTTTATTAGACAATATTCCAAAAATGAAGTGTTTTTCTTCCATGGACGACTGAAGATTCTTTCTATTAAGCATGAGATCTACTACTCCCAAGTACCATAAAAAGGAACTCATTGTTTGCGATTTCCATGCTACAAAAATTATAGACACTGAACGTAGAAATGGTCAACCTTGGTCAATATTTTCATTATTTCTGATATTTTTAATTTTACATATTCATATTCCATGATTTCAACGACATTATATCCTTTCAAATCTTGCTTTCCATTCCTTCATTTTTTTTCTTCCTTCCTTTCAAAATATTCCCAATGACAAAGAAATGCAAGTACATGTACGTGAAGCCCATCCCCTTGTGAAATCATCTCTCTCACTTCTTCCTAAACCACTGAGTGATCTACCTAAAAGCAGTTCTATAACCATTTCTTAATATCCCATAATTCTTATCATTTCATTTTTAATTTAATTGTCCTCCCAAATAAGTTAGGGCTCTTAGCCACTTCTAAAACTCTAGTGATATTGGGGCTTGCATGTCAGGGAAAAGGTGGTTGATCATACAAAGTCTTTGTTTCCATTCACAAACTTAATCGTTGGTTATTTTAATCCCAATGCCCTGCATTTGTGATATGCTTACATTATGTTCTAGGCGGTTTATACATTAGTGTTATATCTATTGTAGCGGTGTAAATAAATTCAGTTCCACATATCAAGTACGCCAAAATAAATTCTAATTTTGATTTTATGTCTTATGATTTGTATGGGCTGTAGGGATATTACAAAAACCAAAATTTTGTTTGAAATGCAGAAACATTAAATGTAGCAGTAAGATAATTTGGTATTCTTGGAAGCTAGATTTATTTTGACAATAAGAAGAATAGTTTCATCAACTTAAATTCAGATTTTTGGTGGAAATTACTTTACCAATGGAAAACTAAAAATCTTCAATTTCTTAGAATTTTTAACCATGTTTTTATATCATTAATCTTTATTTCTATTGGGCTTTCAATACCATCATACACCACTAGTATTTCATAATTATTATTAGTAATGGTTGCTAACCAATGCATAATATTTATCAAAGTCTCTTCCTAATTTAACTACATTCTCCATATATATATGCTATCTTTCAATTATTATTATTATTATTATTATTATAAATTTAAACTTTCATTTAGATAATATTTAGTTATAAATATATTTTAAATAATGTTTAATGTTTTTCCATATTTCATTCATAAAATTTATTAATTCCCAATCTAATAAATATATCTAATTATTTGGTAAAATTCAAATTTAAACCTTTTTTAAACCACAAAGAAACATCTTTTACCCATGCTTTCTCATTAAATAATTGTATACCCTATAATTATATTTAAATGTTAAATGTGATTATATTTTACTGTGCCAAGAGACACTCTATAATCCAATATAAGTTTTTTTTTTTTTTTTACATTGAAGAAACCATAATATAAATAATAATTATTAATTAACATCCATTTTACTATAAAAATTAAAATAACGATTTTATAGCCATATTTAATTTAATTAATAACAACATAAAAATTTAATAATTACAAGAAGATTCTTAACTATTAATATTCATTTCACTCCATTTTACCATAGATATTATTAACTTTTAAATAAGCTTTCTTACAATACCATGGGCCAATACCACATAACCAAAAACCATAACTCATTTCAAAATAAAAATTATAAATATTTTATTTTAATTTAATTTCACAACATTTTTTAAATTAAAACTTAATACTTGCAATAAATATAGAATATAAAAAGATTGTGAACCATGGATATTCACCACTATTTTACCATAAATATTATTTACTTGTAGATAGGCTTTGTTACAATACCATGAGCTATCAATACCACCAACCTAAAAACCATAACTCATTTGAATTATGGTTTAGGGCTTGGGGCTTGGGGTTTAGGGTTTAGGGTTTTGGGGTTTAATTTTTAGGGTGTATGGTTTAAAGTTTATAACAATTTAAATTCTTTTAATAAACACTAGAATAAAAGTTACAAAACGCTTTTAAAAATGTTATAAAATTCCTTAACGGTTTACGGTTTAATTTTAGGGTTTATAATAATTTGTTTAGTTGATTTTAATAAACATTTTAAAAATGTTACAAAACACTTTTTAATTGTTATTAAATGATTAGGGTTTAAGGATTTAGGGTTTTGGTTTTAGGGCTTGAGGTTTAGGTTTTATATTTAAACACCCTTACGGGTAAATTTTTTAATTAAAACACTTAAGTAACAGTAATAGATCATAAAATTCTTAGGTTTTAGGGTTTAGTGTTTCGGGTTTGGGTTTTGGGTTTAATGTTTAGGGTTTAGGGTTTATGGTTTATAACACTTTAGTAAATTATTTTAATAAACACTTAAATAAAAGTTACAAAATGCTTGTTAAAATGTTATAAAATTCTTAGTGTTTAGGGATAGTGTTTATGGTTTAGAGTTTGGGATTTATAACACTTTGTTAAATTCTTTTAATAAGAATATAAAAAAAAGTTACAAAACGCTTGTTAAAATATTATAAAATGCTTAGGGTTTAGGGTTTAGGGTTTAAAATTATATAAAATGCTCATGGTTTAGGGTTTAGGGTTTAGGGTAAGAAAATGCTTGTTAAAATGTTATAAAATACTTAGAGTTTAGAGTTTAGTCTTTAGGGTTTAGGGATTTGGGTTTAAAATGTTATAAAATGCTTAGGGTTTAGGATTTAGGGTTTATAACATTTTAGTAAATTCTTTTAATAAACACTTCAAAAACGGTTACAAAAAGCTTGTTAAAATGTCATTTAATGCTTAGGATTTAAGTTTAGGGTTTAAAATGTTTTAAAATGCCTAAGGTTTAGGGTTTAGGGTTCACAAGACTTTAGTCAAAAAAAAATATAAACACTTAAAAAAAG